>QWTY01082968.1:2014-19840 GCA_008033365.1 Pseudorectes ferrugineus | reverse complement strand
AAAACAAACACATCTACATGGCCACAATCACTAAATTAACAATTTCATCTCAGGAAGGACATCTTGGAGAGCCTGATAAATATGTCAGCCCTGTGTTCAGCAGCAGCAGCAAACCCAATTAAGAACATTAGGAAAATACTGGAGAACAGATTAGAAACTATTCTGCTGATATATAGCCTGTGGTGTACAGTCACCTCATCTCAAAAACAATATGGGTAAACCTAGAAAAATACACTGAAAGACAGAGAGAGTAGTCAGCTGCATTGAATAGCTTCTGAATGAGGATGTCTTAAAGAGTATAAGACTTCCTTGTGGACAAAAAGTGACTGAGGGTTAACATAGTGTTATTTCTTCAGGAGACGCAGAGAAGGTAAATATGAAATATTATTTACTATTTATCACAACGCAGGAACAAGTGGGACACAAGACATTACCAGGGAACAAACCAAATGAAAGAGCGCTTTTTTTTCCACAGATGAGGTAGCTGAAGTGCGAGACTCATTCATGTCCACAAGTGGTTGCAAAGTCTTAAAGACAAGTAAACCCAGTAAAGACTCAGTAAATTCATGGAAGGCAAATCCTGAAATGCCTACTGAATGCAAAATCTGTGTCTATAATAGTAGCAAGTGGTGAACCACCATGTAGTTACTTTGGTTTTCTGGAGACAGAATATTGGGAAAAGTTGTTTTATTGTTTTGTTGTTTTGTTCCAATCTGAATGATCTTTTTGATAGTCTATGAGATGCAAACTAGAAGAGAAGTGCTTTTATCTTTGCAGGGGATACAGAGTAGCTCTAAGGGATCTGAGCTGAGTAGGATGCTGCAGGGTGAAAAACTTGATTCATTTTTTTCCTGAAGAGAAGGCAGCTTCTTTACCTTCGGCTCTGAGGTAGCTCAGGGAACTTGCTGTACCAGTCTCACATCACTTCATGTCCTACTTTCACCAGTCCTCTTTCCTTTGCTGATTTCATTAACATTCTGCTACTTAGAAAAAAATTCAGTCTAAAATTACACACAGATGATGATTAAATAAACACTTGTTCCTTAACTCTAAAACACAACAGTTTTTCCTTTGTTACTGTGGACCAAGCAGATCTAGAATTTGTGAGGTGAGCATAATTTATTCCAGACTCATGCTGCAATAATTTATGTTCTTGAGCCTTTGCAGATGTATAGTCACTAGAGAGCTGTCTGCCGACAGGAGTTTTTACACATATTTCATCTAAATCAACACTCCAAATGCAACATTGAAGGTGCAGTGAGTTTGTGTGGATTTGTAGCACTCCCTGGAGGACTCTGTGTCTAAAAACCAATAAACATTTCACAGTTCTCAGTAAGTGAAGATTTTAATAATTTTTGATGCATGCAATATTGACTGGGTTTCTCATTTTAATTTCAGTATTATTCCACAGGTAATAAGTAATTGGAGAATAATTTCTTGCAAGTGAATGATAAAAGTGCAAATAAATCTTTCTATACTTAGCTGCTGCTTTTTTTTCATTATAAACAAAGCAGCAAAATAGAATATTCATTGATAAGCAAAATTTATTTCATACTAATTGAGAACTACTGCAAGATATTAATATTTTATGATCAGAATAAGTGAAAAGAAGACAATGAAACACTTATTTTATTACTTTGTATATGTTTTTAGGTTTTGTACACCTAATAGGAGTGTCACAGGTCCAGTTGTGAGAAGTTAAGTCTGCACAATATTCCTTGTTACAAACTGTAAGCTTATGTGGAGACAAAAATTTCTAATGATTAGACTCTGAAATCAGTTGATACAAAGGAATGACTGGATATGGGCTCAACATCTCAGATTTATTCCTTAACCAGCAAGATGCTGTTTCTAGAATGAAGTGACTATGAAATGTTTCTGAGAGGCTGGTCAGAATCCATCACTCAGATGCAGAAGTGCAAACATACTGATAGCATGTGTGGCCAGTGTTTACAGAGGTCTATGAATAATAAATAATCTAGATAAATAACATTTGTTAGGGTTATGCAAATAAGCATCAAATAAATCAAGGCCTCCTGCTCATGCATAGGTACAAAAACGGCACTTCTGCATGTCTTTTCTTTATTTGGGTTCTTTTGGGTGGTTTTTGGTTGATTGGTTGGTTTGTTTCACTTAAATAGGTGACAGCAGACACAAATTTAATCAACCAAGATTTTTAAAGTTAGGAATTATTTGGAGAAAGGCCACAAAGTGTCTCTAACCCTTCATCCCAGTTCTGATACCCACAGTCACTTGGGGCCAGCAGGTTGCACCTTGCACAGGTGCACTGCCATGCAGATTGCATCAGTGCAGCTCTGCAGCTGGCACAAAGCAACAGCAGAGTCCAGACAAAGATCATGTATGACTACTAACATAAAGTGTTGGAAATAAAGGAGATTCAAGAGCAAAAGTGAAAAGGTCTATGTTAGTTTATTTTTTTGCTCACAGGCACTCAGATGGTTTTTTTTTGTCAAATGAAATGTATGGATAAAAGCAATTTTTTGGTATTGCTATGTGTGATGCATTAGGAGGGAGAAGACAAGTATAATGTGCATTTTTTTGTATGTGTGATTGCCTATGTAAGCAGAATTTCATATGAAAAGAGGAAACATAGGGACTACATGTCAAATGCCTGCTTCCTTGCGTTATCCTGTCCAGCGTAGCATGGTTCTATGCTAACAGACTAATTGTGAAATGGTTATTTCAGTATATAGTTAAGTGAAATGCACTTACAATAATTCTTTATTTCCAGGAGTTTCTGTAATATAAACCAGTAAAATTGGCTATCCAGTTTCTATTTAATTATGACACTATTCTCTTATATCTTGAGGCTCTTTACATTGCCACAAATATCAGTATGTGTACAGTATGACCCAAACACAAATGATTTAGCATAGAAGCAGTAGCACTATGTCCCCTACTCTAGAAACAGCATCTCACACTCTGGTGCAGAGAGGAAGTTTTAGGGAATCCTTGCACACAATTTGGGCAAAGGGAGGTAAATGTTTAGTGTGAGACACGGCTTTTCATTTTTGTTCTGTAATCTAAAACATTAGGCAACAGCCAATTGAATAATGTGTAGGATTTATTAATATATTTTTCACACCAGCAAGCTGAGCACTTCAGGAGTGCCAATTCATTTGTTGATAAATTCACTGTTATTTTTTAACGTACAGCTGTGCAAATGGTCACAAGCAACAGTTTCCTGCCTACCTCCAAGTGCCATCTCCTTTTAGGTGAACAAAACTCCCTACAGAAGCCTGTCCTCTCTATGGGCAGTGAGTGTTGTGTCCTGCTCAGTTTGAAAGGTTGGATGGTTTATATCATGAGGGGACACACAGCATTCCTTGTCTTCTGCTGCATGGCACTGGAAAGGACGAATGATGCTCTTGGCACCATGGAAGTTGTGCAGTGGCACCAGGATTTCCTGAGACCACAGGGACTTCCTGGAGGTAGGTGGGATATTGCCTGCATACTCCAATAGTGTTGGCACGGCACTTTGCAGTGGAAGTGACTGTCACCAGGGCAAGAAGCACCCACTCATTTTCCACTGTCTTTCCTTTGGTTGTAGCTTTTGATTTAAACCAAGCAACTCAAAAATACGCCTGCACAGAGCTCACCAACCAACCAGACACACAGCACCTCCCCCTGCTCAAGGCTTGCACTGGAAATGGGAACAATCAGTGGGGAGTTTGAGTGAGTCCTGAACAAAAAAATGTAGGTGCTGTACGGGAAGTATTGTGTTGGAACCGCCTATTGCCCTGGATAGAGCGCCTGAGAAAGTTATTTGTCTCAGGATGCCAACCACAGCTTCTCCTTCCAGCTTGCCACTGGGGAGAGTTTTCTCTCTGCACCCATCCTTCCCCCCTCTTCTTTTTCTTGTTGTCATTGTTGATATGTGTCATAAACTATGGAGCCTGCTAATAAATTCTCATTCATATGAATTTGTCTTGACATCCTTTCTGCAACACACTGATTCAATCATGCCTACTCTCTCAGCAACTTAGAAAAATCAAACACCACTTCTTGGCCAGAAACTGAAAGGAAACATTACGATTTTGAGCCAGCAGATGACATCCATTTGTATATAGAAACACTTGAATGAAAGACAGTAGGCAGCAAGGTGTCACCTGGCTGGGACAACGGGTCTGAATCAAGTGCTCAGGTTGGACATGGAAGTAAAAAGTCTCAGCCAAAGCTAGGGGCAATGCAGGGTGCGGTTCAAGTGTCCAAAAGGTTACACTCCCATCAACATCCATGCTTTTCAACCTAGCCCTGCAAACTTTGCCACTCTTATTGCCAGCAGCTCTGCTGCTACTGCAGAACTTCTCAAGGCACATACCACTAGGGTAGCCTTCAGCAAGGAAAGCAACAAATGTGCCCAAGTTGTGTTCTTTACTGAATGCAGTTTTCATAATTGCAGATACAGTTATCCAATGACTTTCCAAAAGATTAACCCTGTTGCGTGACTAACAAATTGCCACAGTACATAGCACATTCTGAAAGCTGAAAAGACAGGTTCTACCATGTAGTTGCAGGTCTGGGATATCGAGAAATACTTTTCATCACCACAAATAAGAATTGGAAGGCTGCAGTCTGATTCAAACCATTCAAGGGCTTTTTTCACTAACTCCAAGAGGGACGAAGTCCTATCGATGATTCACTTTCTGTCATATCTTAGAAGTTGTGGAAAATCTATGTGCAATTCCTTCTATTCTATATAGACTTTAAAATACAGAGTAATAGTCTGTTTCTTCTTAGATATAGGAAAAGCTTTTACACAAAAATGGCACACAAAAAATGTTTTTTTACGATATTTGAAAACATAATATAGCTCTGGGATTTTAAGTCTTTTCCTTTGAAACTGAATATGGCTGTTCAGTGGCTGAGGATGGCAAGTAAATCAGACAGTCTGAGACCTAACAAACATTTGTCCTTAAAAGCTAATAAAGGTACTAGATGCTTGGACAGGCCACATCCCCTCTGAAGTCAAAGATAGTTTTGGAAGCATCCATCACTGCAGATCAAGAGATTCTATTCTCCAGCTCTTCCCTTCTCTCCCTGTGGAGTCTGAGGGGAGGAAGCAGGGTGTTACAAATTACTGTCAATGACTAAAAAGAAAAGTGTCAGTCCCCACTATCTATTTAGTATTCAAGGTAACTCACCAGTTTGGGAGGCAATAATGCAGCCTGAAATGAAATGAAATAATGAAAGTGTGAAACACAAAATGTTGTTGGCATCTATTTACTACCGTGCGCCACTCACCTGACTAGATTCAGACTTGCAGAATGTTAAATCCCATGGCACAGTGCTTTTGCAGAACACTTCCTTTATTTATAGCAGATTTCACACTTGGCTACCTTATCTCCATTGGCAGAATTCCTGCTTGCCCATAACAAGCCACTTCAGGCATATCAACGAGACCTGAGCCCACATTTATCGGTGAAAAGGTATTTCTGCAACTTTGTTCTCCTGTAGGAAGTCTTGGTGGTACTTTGACTGGTGATTTCTCTATTACAATTTCCAGTTTATTTCCACCTCTTGATACATTTCAGGAACCACTTGCAAACAAAATCAACCACGAGCATTCCTTATGCAATCAAAATTTTCCATTGTATTTTAAAAACAGATGCTAGAGGGTGTTGCTTCTGCATAGACCCCCCACTTTAGGTTCTTTACTCATCTTAGCTCTTTCCAGTGTTAATGCATCTGTGTGCCAATAAGGCTTTTTAAGTCCCCAGAGCTCTTGGTCATCATTCCAGGACTGTCTTTACTGTCTTTAAATTAAGACAGCTAAGACGATTTTGGTGTGACTCCCCCTGGGGACTTCTTGATACAAGACTCAGTCCCAGCTCCAACCCAAATTATGAATATGTGTTCATAGTGCACACTTACAAAACCAAAGCTACGTATTTGAGCCACAAACAGGGAGCAAAGTTGTGATGGGATTATGCATCTCAAAATATTTATGTGGTGACTGTCAGGGACCTGCAGGATCCTTTTCAGCATCTTACTGTTGTGCTTCATTTTAAATGAAATCTTGTATTCTGGAACTGGAGCTGGAAGTAAATGCCAGAAGACTTAGGCTTTTTTTTTTTTTTTTTTACCAAGTATTTTGCCTCAAATTGCAGATCCTCAACATTTACTCCTAGAGAAATCTTGGAAGCTGGGAGGGGAACTTTGTGCTCTTGAGCAATGTCAAAAGAAAAGTTTGTATATATCTGTAAAAAAAGAAGTTAATGGCAGGGAATGTTGTGCCATCTATGTTCAGCTAGACCATTGAAGCCCTTATTTCACCACTACAGTTTATAATTTATTTCAGATGAGGGTCCTTTCTCATTTATTCCAGCATACTCAGATGTCAGAAAAATATTTGAGATATACTCAGAGTTTTTCTATTAAACTGAAGCAAAACTATGGCCTCAGTCCACAGGAATTACTGCAACTTAACACTGGAACTTAAGTATAGGACCCTGACTGTAACCAGGGAAGTTACATCAGGTGAAGCAGAAACAACACAGTAAGGGAATTCCTGACTTCTGGAAAGTTTACTGGACCTGTCTGTTACATTTTTACTACACTATGAAACTTAGGAATGAATGGAGTAAGAATGAAATAAAGCTCTTCTGTTTACAATTTATGTGAATCAATTTTTAGTGGGAAGGCAAAAATGGAGTGAAGTTTGGGGTTTCTAGCCGTTCTGCTTCTCTGCTCCTCTGCACATCCTATATGTGAGATTATGGAAGTGCAGCCCATCTCCTTTTAAATGGCCTCATGCAGGGGCAGCCAGGGGGTACCCTCAGCAAAGGGGGTGTTTCATACATGCGGTGTGAGCTGCAAAGCAAATTTTTGTTACACTCTTTGTTTCTCTAAGCCCTTGTTTCATGCATTGAGTGGTCAATAAAAAAATCCCACCAAAATAAAAAACCTCACAGTTTTCCCAGTGTCTCCATGGTCAATATAACTACATTTTAGGTAAAAGCTTCTTTTATCACCTCAGCTAGCTTGCTTACATATAATAAGCACTGCTGAGTAGTACATCTGGTTAATGATTATCTTTTACATATTGATATTAGTACCTGAAGTGGGAACAGCTTATTTCCTGAATACAATTACCGTTTTGAAATCTTATGCACAGGGGAAAAAAACCAATTCTATAAATTAAACAAGAAGTTCTGAGAACTTATATCCCCCAGTTCACATCCGGATACTAATGCATCTCATTTACTTTGTTGCTATTCCCTTGAGTTATCTGTGTCATGCAGACCAGTCTTGCATGTCATGTTAACTATCCACTGAAAAAAGCTAGAAGTGTACTTGTAACAGTGCCCTAAGCGAGCTACAAGGTAGGTAGAAGAACATAAAAAATTCATCACTGTTACATTTCAAGTTGCTGGGATATTTTCATTCCAATAGGACAGAACCCATGTCAGCTAAAGATGGAGCTATAATTAAACTGATATGGCATTCACAATTGCCTCGAAACCTGCTGTAGTTGTCATATGTTTCTTTTCCCCATCTTTAAACTATATGGAAATCAATTATCTCAACAAACCAGCTGTAAGGACTGTATGCCAACCACTTACACTTGAAGTGAATAAATTATTTGAAATTCATTATTGATGTGAACAACTCTCCAAGATTTAAAGCACCAGTCCATTTTCTGTGCTGAGATTCACACGGAATTTTAACAAGTTCAGCACTATCCTCCGTCATAAATTCGTACAGCAAACTGTTATGCAAATAGCTAGAATTCAGGGATTGGCGAGCTGTGCACAGAAAATTATGCTTCAGATGACAAAGTGCCCGTGAGTTAATGGTTCTTTACATTTAGTGACAAATTTGTTCCTGATTTACCCCAGAGTGACAGACACAGGGTAAAAGGGGGACATCGGAGACTGAAAATACCATTTGTGTGTCAAGGATGTTAGCAACCTGGAGTGGTGATAGGCACTGGTGTCTACAGGATATGAAATTGAGTTGATGTGATGTCATTTTGGCTCTACTGTAACCTGGTTATCTCTTGCCAAGACTTCATGTATGATTAGTCAGCTCGGAGAGGACAGCAAGCCTTATCAGGCACACTTCCTGACATTCCTGTCAACTTAAGAAATGTGGTTAAGGAATTTAAGATGAGGTGTCACATCTTCATATCAAATCCCATTGAGTCACCACCTACAAGTTTGAAGACTCCTTCTAAAAATATTAATGAAAAGGAAAAAGGAAGTTTGGGCTGGATTTGACCTTGTAGTGCACTTTGCATGCTACATCCCTCTATCTTAGTGTCTTTATTATGCATACATTTTCTTTGTATACACAGAAAACAATTGCTATACAGGCTGTGGAAAAATAATATTAACTAAAACTAATGCAAAAGCATGTTCTGAGTTAGCTGACTTCTAGTCTGTAGAATAAGGCAACCTTTTATGTGCCTGTATGATTTTAAAAGAAGCTCCTTGCGTAAAAAGATTGCCATCCCATATATTTAACAAGGACTATATTTGGAATGGTTAATAGACAGATGAAAATACTAAGCATAACAATATTTTTTCATCTCTTCAAAGGAAAATTTTGTACAATGTAATAGTCACACTGTATACAGACTCTTTCAAGTTTCTTTTCAAAAGCAAGTTAGCAGCATGCTATTTTCATGCCATTACATTTGTCCAACTGCACAATTTGTATTAATAAAGGCAGTTGCATTCACTTCCTTGCAGTGGGGCTCAAAGTTAAAATTCATTGCTAATTCAAAAAGATTCCTGATATGCTGCAGACAAAAACACTGCATAAACAAGGCACAGTAAAGGGTCTGTCTATAGACCACCACCTGGAAGACTGAACATGCACAAGCACCCAGTTTTTCAGCCATTGCCAAGGAATTCTTCCAAGAACTTCAGGGCCTGGTAAGGTCCAAAGAGTCTTCTCAGGCAGCATACAACTACTTCACAACCCTTTAAGAGAAGCTTACAGTCCCAAATCCTGACACATAAGGTACACATTCCTTCACTAACAGTTTTTCTGGTTAATAATTATAAATATAATATATCTGTACTGAATAAGTAGCCTAAGGGCAACTGACTCTACATGGCACACACAATCATGTCTCCTTCATTTAGAGATGATCCTGGTGCTTGCAATGCAGGTCTGTAGACTGTGTAAGCACATCTGAGAACAGATACAGAAGTCTGTAACTGGCTGCAAGAGCCCTGTTAAAAGGAACATGAAGCTATAATTACATTATAACTTTTGGTTTTTTCTGTTGATGAGAAGAGCAGCAATAAACTTCTTTTTGCACCTTGCCTTATTTATTTGGTTCATTTCACCTTTCACCAAAAAATCACTATTTGGCTGAATAGTCCTACTAGGGCCTTTTTGCTTTTCCAAAACCAGTTTGTGACAGTTGAGATTATGAATTCTTGCTTCCAAATTTAAATGCTCTGCTTAATAAAACACAAACAGGAAGAACCAGTGGAAACATTTTGAACAGAGCAAATGACTTAGACCTTAGACCTCTGTCACTTTTCTCATGACAATGAAATGTTGAAACAAGAGCATCTGTGACCTGTAGGTTCAGCGAGCTAAGCCCACGAAGCTCAGAAATGTCCTCTGCTTGCCCTGAAGAGCTGTCCAGCAGCCAGAACAATTTCTCTTCAAGAAACAAAAGGTAAGTCATAAATCTTTTTGTCCACAAGGATAGGCAACCTGCCCTTTACCAAACTTTCAGGAATATTGCAGAGCAGACAAAGACAAACATAAAAGAAGAAAAGGTTTTAACACCTCAGTTATCTTAAGCTGAGTTACAGAAACATTTGGTAATTCAGAGAGAAAACATTTCGTGCTAGTGTACAGCCTTCAAAGTGAAACTATGTAAAACTTTAATTGACTATAGAGGTTATGAATCGTCTTCTGAAAGTCTTCTCCTGTGGAACAATAATTTAATTGTGTAGATGTCTCAGTCCATAAGCAAGCATGAGGAGAGAGCAATCAATGCATTCTTTAGACTACAGCATCATTTCCAAATTCTTCAATCTAAATAGGTCCAAGAGTACCACTAGAGCTCTCCTGCTTGGATCTGACAGCTGGGTTGATTTTAGCTGAAACATTCTGTTTTTTCTGGGGATAGACATTTACTTTTTTAAATGCTGTATATTTTTATGTTAATATTATCCTTAAAAGTGATACTCAACTGCAACCTGCCTCTACAATTCCTTGTCACCCGCAACATCAATATTTTCACCAGACAAATGGGCAAGCACAACACCACTGTCAATGCCTTGGAGCCCCAGCCCTGTAGCAAGACTGAGAAATAAGAATTTCCTCACTTCTCTTACCAGTAGGATTTTAAGCATGCTTATACCACCTGCAGTTGTCGAGGTACACTGTTCCACACATGTCTCAAAACCAGCCACCAGTCTAAACTAACCCACTGGTATGAACACACATCACCCAGCTTCAGACGTGCTGTCTGACTCCCAGGTCTTCATCCCTAATTAAGTAATTAAATCAACAGAACCTTGGCTGGTAAATGATGATCTCTCTCTCTGAAATTGTCCCAAAGAGGAAGAAAGAAAGACTGTTGGAAGAGACAGAAGTTTCTCCTGTAGATGTTTCTGTGACAGAAGAAGCAAAAATCATATTACAGGACAGTGATTAAGATGTGGAAGGTGATGAATATGGGAGATGAGAGTTCAGCAGAACTTCAGTTCAGGTTATGATTTAATTCACCTGAATGTTAGTGCCTACACATTTGGTGTCTGGACTGTGTATTGCCCAGACTGCCTCCATAGTCCAGAGGGATAGGCAACCCCAAAGGGCAAAACACCTCCTAGAATGAGAATTATCCTCGACCAGAGGAAGGGAATCCCTCCCAGGGATTGACTATTTGTCTCCTTTGACCACAGAGCATGATGTAAGGTGACAGAACAAGCTATTACCCTATATTTCAAGGGCAGTTTTTGTATATGGACATCTGTCTTGGGCTTATCTCTAATTCTTAAAGCAAGACCACTCATTAGAATGGAAATGATACTTCTTAATATCTGCATTTTTAAAAGTACATTTATAGGATAAAGTAGCTGATGATCAGTGCATAATGCAAGGGCAGTCTGTGGCACTTAGCTTTGCAGGAGACAACATTAAGAGCTTACATCTACTCCAGTCTTGCTCTTATTGAGGTCACTGAAAGTTTTACTACAGATGCCAAGGAAAAGAAGCTCAGGCCCAGATAACAGCAGCCATCAAGTCCTTGCCACCGTCTCAAGGGAAGAGACAGTTGCCTTCTAACCTTGCTCTTTTTTAAAAATTTATTTGCCTTTATCACGGGACATTTTGATTTCTATCCCCTCCCTGCCCCAAATTTTTCTGAAATGGTTTCCTCTTCTACCATTAGCCCCAGTGATTGCTTATGCACTTTACTATGTCTTCAAACAGCATTCCAGTTCCAATAAACAAACAAACAAACAAACAACCACAGAAATAACAAACAAACAAATAAATAAGACATACTGAGTTTATCTGTAACTGCAATAGGTCAACAGAGCTTAGTTGTAGTCAGTGGGAAGTGTCATGATAGAAAAGAGTCCCTGCTCCAACTGGTCTTTTGTTGATGGTCAGGGACAAAGAAAATAATTTGACCTTCTTTCCAACACCTTGCTCTTCACAGTAATAAGTCAAATATGAATGTTCACATTGCATTTCACTGAGGTGAGATTAGAAGAAGATGCCAGGAGAGGGGGCCTTCTACATGAGACAGATGAAAAAACAAGCAAGCCAGAGGAAAAATGGAAACAAATGGAAAATTTATGGGGATAGGCAGGGAGCAATTGAAATGGAATGCTAAAATACGTACATAGCATCTATTTAGGCAGGGATACATACTGGAATATGACTTTCTAAATATGCAGCTTTTGCCTTACCAGAATTATTTTAATTGTCAATTATCCCTTTTGAAAATGGGTGGGAGTGCCACACATCTTTACCTAAGAAGAAAAATAAGTTATTATACATTTATAGTCATAAGCTGCCCTGCAAATCCCTGTAATTAAATGGAGGGCTTGCTTTGTAGATTCCAAAAGCTTTGTCATTCTAGCTCCTGCACTTTTCTCTGGCAAAGGTTAGCCAGAGCTCTGGCAAAAGGACATTTGCTTTTCCTCAGATGGGAAAAGAAAGAACCTCAGGGTCCTGGCCAGACCTTATTATGCTGTTATCCATTCCCGACTCCTGATTTCCTTGAACAAGGTCTTTCAAGGGTGTTTACACCCAACCTATCCCCTCTGGGAATGTCGTCATCATGTGTGTGTCCTGTAAAACACAGTAGTTTTTCCTAAACACAGTCTGGTTCTACTATTTTTGCTGGGCCTTTGACAACGTGTCATCTCTGAAATGTCATTGCATTAACCTTTTGCTGTGTTTGGGGTGCCAGTGTCAACTGCAGGCGCCTCTGGAAGGATGTGCATTTGATTGGCAAAGACAGGATGATTGACAGCGGGTTAGTCTTCTGTCAAAGCTCAAGTGTATCATTGCGTGGCAAAGCTGTTCTACTCAGTGCCACCCGTCCCCAGTCCCTGCCACGCCGGTGCATTTCAGCCCACTGTCAAGGATGGCTAACAACTGGTACTGGTGCTGTACGATCAAAAGCAAACCTACTGGTGATCAGTGACAGAAAAGTCTCTGCTTAGGCCAGTAAAAAAAAGTGCATTTTAATTCTATCTCTCTGCCTGGCTATCTGTATATTTACACATACATGCACACCCTCAGTTAGTGGATTCTTCAGTACAAAACTGTAAGCTGTGAATAATTAATATGTAAGGTGTGAATCTTCAGTCTTTATTTTTTCTATCTAGGAAGTAAATGGGAGTTTTCCTACATACCAGTCCTACAGATTAAGCCCAGTTATCAGCAACTCTGATTTGGATACCTGCAAAGTTTTAACATGTTCCAGCTTGTCAGTCTCACATTAACTTTCTGCTTTAAAAGTGAAGATATGGTTGAGAGTAATTAAGAAAATATTTAAAGAGGAGGATAATTATTCAAGTAATTTGTCTTTTAAAATTAACAATATGGTCTTATCTATTGGCCTAAAAACCTATGTGAAATTTTTGTACTATTCAGAGAAGTCATTCTATCACACTCTTAAGTGAGAGGGTTCATTTGCATTCACTGATCATCTCATTACATTTTGCCTGCAGTCCTTCCTGTAATTTCAGTTGGATATGCTATTCTCCTCTCTTAACACCTTGGGCGGCGGGCCACAGTATTAAAAATGTGGTGCTTCTCAGTTACATCTGACAGCCAGTGAAACAGCGTTTCCACTCTGAATATCTGAATCAATTATTAAAAATCTGTGCATTCCTGATTTTGTGCCTTGTATACATTGTCTTCAATGTATTTTTAGAAGATGTGAGGTTTTAGAAGCATCTCAGCTTTAGCTTTTAATATGTGTGTCCATTTTCAATGAGAAGGTTCCTTCTAACACTGGCTGTGTTTTTTTCTTTCCTTTAGGAAAAAAACCTGTTTCATGAATCTTCTTATTGAAACAAATTGATTTCTGGACAAAATGTCAGGAATCCTTACTCAAGACAGCAGTGAAGGCAACAGTGAAATAATCCACTTATGTAAAACACTGTTGCTATCTTCTCAATCACAAAAGTTCTGTTGATTTGGAAAGGATGTTAGGCTTTCCCCATCCCAGGGACTTCCACAGACGGAAGTTTTTACTCTGTTACAGACTGAAACTGATGGCTACAACCTTGGCTAATTTGCAATGAAGAATGCAATTCCGTTTTTGTACTTTCCTTTATTCTTTCTTCTTTTCTACCGCTGGATTTCTTCCTCTCATGTTGTTTACCACCCCTTCTCAGCCATACTTGCTGTCTCTTTCATTTCCCCAGTCTTCTGTCAACTTTGCATGCTTCCTATCCATAGACCCATCTCTTAAAGAAAGTTTCCAACTCTGTGTTCTTACTGCATGACAAAATTTTGTCTCAGAGTATTAAACTACTGCATCAACTTCTGCTTTAACTCATGCCCGCTGATCCCATACTGAGATGTTTATGGCTTCCTTAATCCCACTGAACTGTTCTCAATAAACTCTTTGCTGAGCTTTTCTCATCATGCCCTTCATGTATCCTTGGAGAGCTTCAGGTATCTTCCCCACCACAAAGTCATATTTCTCTTTCTTTTTATAATTCTTTCCTTATGTCTCTCTTTAGCACAATCTTTTTCCTTCAGCCAAATGTGTAACAAATCTCACTTCAGTGGCAATGGCTCAGAAATTTATCTCTGCAAGGTACCATCCTACCTTATCTTCATGCACACAACCTTGTACCTTAGCCTGTCTCCAACAAAAAACCAAGCCCTCCGTATTTCCTTAAACATTTTTGATCTCTTCCATGCTACCTGTGCCACTATTTTCTCTGACACTGAGACTTATAATTGAGGATAGTCTTTGACCTCCTCTCCAACCACACATTCAGCCTGCGTTACTCTTCTGCACATCTGTCTCCAGATCATATCTAAAATCTCTCTATTTCTGACAAAATCTCACATCTGAGGGAGCTGGGCCTGTTCAGTCTCAAGTGGAGATGGCTCAGAGAGGACCTCATCAAAGTCTATCAGTATCTGAAGCAGGGGTGCCAAGAGGAGTCAGGCTCTGCTCAGTGGTGCTGAGCAAAAGGACAAGAGGCAACAGGCAGAAACCGATGCACAGGAAGTTCCATCTGAACATGAGGAGAAACTTCTTTACTGTGCAGGTGACTGGGCACTGGAACAGATTGTCCAGAGAGGCTGTGGAGTCTCACTGGAGGTATTCAAGAACTGTCTGGACACAATTCTGTGCAATGTGGTCTAGGATGACCCTGCTTGAACAGGGAGGCTGGACTGGATGACCCCACTGGTTGTTCCTTTCAGCCTTAATCATTCTGTGATTCTGTGATCAAAATCTCTGAACCATCACCTGCTTTGAACCATCAAAATCTCTGAACCGTCACACCTACTGCACCTACTCTCCTCCTCTTTGGTTCCCCTGACATGCAAATCTCTGCTTCTGCATCACAAGCCAATCCTCACATGGCAAATCCTTCTCACACTTTGGAGTCTTTGTCTTAAATTTCTTCACCAAAGTCCTCCTCCCATATCAAATTTCAGTTCTTCCAGTCTTTGCTGTCAGAGCCTAACCAATGCCTTCTCAATTCTCCATCCTAATTTTTTTGCACTGCCCACACTGTACCCTATTGACTGCTCACTGCCATTGCCTCCTCTCTTTTTGATGTTGCCTCTGAGCAGGCAGTGGGTGCCTGAAATGCTGTTGAGAGTCATTACCCACTTCTACTTTGAGCACAAGAGCAAATAACGATCTGTGGCATGGTTATTTGATACATAGGAATAGTCTATTTACATACTGATAGATGGCTAATTGCTTTCATACTTACTGGTAATAGTTCTGTTTTGCCTTTTCACACCTCTCTCTCTGTTTCACCTGATCAAAGTATCTCTGTCTTGTGACAGGGACTCTGTTGACCTGTAACTTCAGACAGCATTTTGTAAATTTGAAGCAACTTTGTAATACCATACTATTAGGTAATAAAACCACAAGTATGAGTCATATTTTTTCATGTGCTTAATATCTTCCTACATTTTTCACCCCTTCCCAAAGTTCTTCCATAGTATTTTGCCTTAAATAACTACTTCCCTGTTTAAAATATTTATTTAGAAAACCCAACGTGAACAGACTAAAAATGTTTGTGGTTATATTTATTAAAGCCATATACTATAGCCTAATTATTACAGGAATTACTACTCTCATCTGTATGTAGTACTTACTAACAGCATAAATACAGATTTGGTCAAAGTTTTTCCATGCAGAGAGCACAGCTCATTAAAAAGCTTTTAGAAAAGCTTTTCCACTGACATAAAATTTAACAAACACTGGAGAGAAACTCTAGTTCACTTTACTGTTCAAAGCACCTGCATGGTGTTTAATTCTCATTTAATGCTGTTTAGAGATATTGATTGAGCACGGCCTTACTGTTTAACAGGGCCATCTCTGAAGGCAACTGTTGTTCCATGTGTTGAGCCTGCAGGTTTGACATGGAACCTGTTCGGTGGTTGCCCCACCAATTTAAGTTGTTTGGAAGGAGTCAGTATGAGCAATGAAGTGTGTAGTGGGAAGGACAATCTCTAGGTCTAACAGTTTATCAGTGCTAGATGATTTTTCAGGATTCAAACAGTCTGTCACATCCCAGCTAAGAAGTGACTTGCTTTTACAGTGCCATCCGTAGGAGTGTATTGCTGTGCTGATGGTGAAATACACACACAGACGATTGAGGACTGATATCTATGTGTAGGGGAAGATATCATCTGTTGAGGCACTAGTAATGATGAGCTCTGTGATAATCTGACAGACTCAAGATATCTGCAAAGACTTCCTGGAAATGAAATGCAGTGTGGATGCAGTGGCTCTAAAGAGATCTCAGATAGCCTGTGATTCAAGTGGGGAAGGTCTCTGCCTCTTAGGCATGGCTGTGTAGGGAGCCAAGAATGTGCTTCCCAGAACAATGGCAGGGGCAGGGGACTTTTTGTAAGGGGTTTGGTGGATTCCTGCTGCTAGTTGTCTTACTACCCAAGTTTTAGGGAGCCCACAGGACTTTCATGCTCTCTTATTGTTATTTAGACACAACTAACAAAAACAATTCCTCCTTTTTCCCCTTCACATT
Source organism: Pseudorectes ferrugineus (assembly GCA_008033365.1). Lineage (NCBI taxonomy): Eukaryota > Metazoa > Chordata > Aves > Passeriformes > Pseudorectes > Pseudorectes ferrugineus. The sequence goes on along the minus strand of QWTY01082968.1, from coordinate 3,128 downwards.
CACTACATGTCTGACTGAGGGACAGTACAACGTGCTTATACTCATTCATCCTACAGTAGATATTTTGTAAAATACACAATAATTGGAGCTGATGCAAGGTACATTTTTTGTTCTAGAACATGATGAAACAGCTTAAAAATTTCTTCTGGTGAATGATACGAAATGTTTTGGGGTTTATTGTGTTTTCAGTTTCTCATGTTTTACTAATGTCATAGAAAAAAGCAGCCTTCATGCTATTCCAGAAGAGATTTCCATATAGAGTCCCATAAAAAGTTGGTTAAAACATATGATATTTCACAATATGGAAAACACTTGCTTCATCAGTCACACAAACCAAATCCATCTCCACTATGTTAAACATATCTGAACAGTTCTTTGTCTTGCTTTAGACTAACATTCATACCATCAGGAATCAAGATACGAAGAAGTTTAAACTAAAGTGTAAATCACAAAATACACAGGCAGTTAAGTGCCATCCTTAAATTAATATCAGCTTTCACATACCAACTACTCTGGTACTCTACCACCCACTGATGCACTGTTTGCCCCTGCTTGGACAACTCTTAATAGCCAGTTCCAGCTGGAAAAAGAGCAGAAGATTCTTGAGAAGCCAGAAGTACAGAAGAAAGTTGAATATTGCAGCATAAACTTAGGTCTTGGTTTTGTTTTTTTTTTTTTTATCCATTGCTTTCTTTCTGTAAGATGGGTATCTCCATTCTGGATTGTTTGTCTCTATCATACTTCAAAGTAAATCACATTTACTTTTGACATTCACTCACTGTAGGCTCATTGCCTGACTATCGCCCACCTCACGGCACACCTTTGTAGAGTGACACTCCTTGAATATATTGCAACATTGTCATTGGTGTTAAAAGCTCTTGGTCTAATCCCCTTTTCTCCATACCTCACTTTCCTCAGCCCCTTGTGTCTTCTGCCTTCTGCTACACAGCATGTATGGACTTGCTGTGCCACGCACATCCTGCATTGCACTCTGCTCCCCACACCATCCCAGCCTTTGGACTGCTGCTGTTGGTTTTTCTAGTTCCTCCTGCCTATTTCTCAGTCCTCTTACTGAGGCTCCACATATCACCAATGATCCATCCATCCATCCATC
>QWTY01082964.1:0-18461 GCA_008033365.1 Pseudorectes ferrugineus | reverse complement strand
CCCGAAAAATCCAACCATTCCTGTCACCAGGACCTGTCTGAGCGTGGTTTTCTGCCTGCTCAGAGCAGCTCCCCGAGCACAGAGGGCACCGGGGCTCCCCAGGGCTCTGCAGCAGTGCCCGGTGTCTGCCAGGTGCCCACAGGAGCTGCTGGAATCGATGCTCCCGAGATGGGGATGAGGAAAAACCACCTTCCCCCTTCTTTCAGCATCACTTTTGTTCCCTCCTCCTCCTCCGAGCTGGCTCTCCTGTGGCCAAGAGGTGCCAAGACCTACCTGGGGAGTGCAGCCACGGGACGCTGGAGCTCGGAGCTCTTCTGCCTCCTGTCACCCCTGGGTGATCCTGCTGGTTCCCCTCCCTTTATAAACCCATGCAGGCACTGCAGGCACTCACCGGTGACCCTGTCCAGCTGCCTGGCCTGCACGGAAACGGCTTTCCCAGGCAGGGAATGTTGTTATCTGCACTGGAGTTTGCTGAGTTTCTTGTTTCCAGGCAGATCCCCTTTGCTCCCTCCCCAGGTTCTTTGGCTGCTCCCAGTGAGATCTGCTGCTGCCTCAGTTTCCCCATCTCTAAGACAGAGAAATTCCTCTCTCCTGGCTTGTGTTTTTACATCCTGAGCCTGCAGGACGAGGTTCTTAGGATGTGAATGTCCCAGCATTAAAATGACACCTGTGTCAATTATATTTCTACTGTAATTGCAAATCACAATCATTTCAGAAGTTGCCACTCTGAGTCTTCAAGTGGCCCCTTCTCCCATCCTCACTGAGCCTGGCACTGATCCCCCTCGGGAACACAAACCCTGCACTGCCATCCCTCTCCAGACCAACGAGGTGCTGAGAGAGGGAGGGAATTGTGCAAGAGCTCATCCGTGCTCTCCCGGGACCATCAGCCGGGAGCTGATGCCAGAAGCTTTGGGATCAAGCCAGGCACATCCCGGTGCTGCTCCCGAGGGAGGCTGGGAGCAGCCAGGCGAGGGGCAGGAGGGAAAAACGAGTTGGGGAGCCATGAAATGCTCCTGCACCGAACGGGATCCATGGCTGTGAGAGTGGGGAGCGGCAGAATTCCTGCCTGGCTGGGGAGGGATATCGGGAACAGCGACGGCCCCGCCTGGGAATGCCATTTGTCACCTGGCCCCACCGCAGCCTGTCAATAGGACACGGGCACAGCAGGTGTCACCGGGGGCCTGCTGCTGTCACAGCCATCAATAACGCTCGATTGGGGCCGGAGCTCTCCCAAAAAACACGTGCCCAGCACTCCGGTGCTTCCCGGATCCCTGGGTATTCGCTCCAGCTTATCACCCCAAAGCTCCTGGAGACTCCAGCATAGCTTTCCTCCCTGGAAACCTCCCTGGGAATGTGGCTGGGGGGTGATGGAAAGGATTTCACCCACAAAATGTGGGGTTTTCCCCTTCCTTCCCTAAACACTTTGCACAAACCCCATCCGACACCGGCTCCCATTTTAATTGACTTTTCCAGTCCTTTTTTCGCATGGCGATGATGGATGCAGCTGACGAGTCAGCAGATGGTGCTGGGAAGTGACAAATTAGTTACCAAGAAAGGTCACTTTTCCAAAGCACTAAACTTTCCCGTGTCTTGTCCCGCTGTCCCTCCAAGACGCGTCCGGCTGGCAGCTTTCCATCCATCTGGGATGGGGAAGGACAACCTTCCAAATCAAACAGAGGGATGAGAATTAATCATATCTGTATTAGCTGCGTGCAGCCTGCCAGCTTCACCTCTTAATTATGCAAGAGTGCTCCGACAGCAAGGAATCGTGGAGCTGGAAATAAAGGATCTGACTCCAGGTCTGGAAGCGCCGGGGCAGGTGGGAGCAACAGGCACCTCCTGCCTCTGGCTTGGCCCGGTCCATAAACGCAGCTTTTGGCACATCCTGGCTGCAAAACGAGGATAAATGAAAATAAAAAAACCCCAGCTGGAGGTCTCCCTGCCAGCACTGTAATTCCAAAATTCCATCCTGCTGCATCCCTGGCAGAGTTTGCAACCTGCAGCCCCCGAAACTCCCCTTTGGGCTCCGGTGCCAAATGGCAGCAGAGGTTAGAGGCTCGACAACAACGCGATGTGCAGGATGGGCTTGTGTGCAGTTCTGCTTGTTCCTAAAGTTAAACGTTTGGCAAAACTGGAGTCGTTTTCCCAGGAAACTGGCGCTGGAAGTGCAGTCCATTAGGCCTGGTACCAGTTGCAGCGACAAGGAACAAGGGGCAGAACGAGCTGCCAGCAGCACGGAGCGTTTGTGTCCATGTCTGTGCTTCCCCCTCCAAGCTGCTCCAGGCTCGGGGTGTTTGGCAGAGGGACGCAGGAGGGCAGGAGATCGGAGCCTGATGTGGAATTGGAGCCTGAGGAAAGCACTGGGGGGAGTGGGAAGGACTAAAATCCCACCCAGGCAGGCACTGGGGGGGTCCCCAGCAAAGCTTCCAGCTCAGAGCTGAGCATCAGAGCTCCAAGAGGCACCAAGGGCCACATCCTCCTCTTCCCCCACATCCAACAACTTGGACGGAGCTGGGAACGGGGGACAGGACTCTGTGCAGGGCCAGTTGCTCCCACAGCCCTGCCAGACCCACCATTAGGCTTGGAAAAATCCCATCCCCTACCCCCAGTTCCCTTCCTGGAGCCCACAGGAATCCATTCTCACCCCATTCCCATGGAATTGTTTTTGCTTGGAGTCAGATGGGTCCAAAACCCGGCACGGGATTGAAGGGCTGCGGTCACACAGCGAGGTCAGCGTGGGAAGGAGCTCGTTTTGGGATGAAACCTCCTCCCCCAGCCCAGGCACATCCTCCAGCTGCTGCCCCTGCATGGATGTGGTGAGGATTTCACAGGATCCTGATGAATAAAGCACCAGGGGCAGATTTTAATGCAGTTTTCCAAATATTAATGCCAGATCAACATTTGCAGAATCACGGGCTTAAAGCACGTGTTCATTTGCAGCGTGAATGTTGTAAGGGCCTGGATTTCCCCCTTCCTGTCCCCATCCCACTCGGATTCCTCCCCACAGCTCCGGTGTAATTCCAGGCAATTTCTGGCAATTCCTGGCTGGGCGAGGATCAGTAGGGAGGATTCAGCTCCTGCTGACTCCCCAGACCAGTTCAGCTCCTGGTTCTGGCAGCAAAGGATGGTCTCAGGTCAACGGGGAATTCGTCTCATGGAATTTCTCCTTCTCCCACTCCGGAGGCTCCAGGGGCTGCGGGCACAGGGCAGGGCAGGTGTGGGGAAGCAGCGGAAGGTTTGGGGGAGCAGCAGAGGGTCGGGAGCCTGTCAGGGGCAATGATCTCGCTTTTACCTGCTCTGGTGGCCCCTCAGCACCTGCAGCTCCACCGCAGCAGCTCCATCCCAGCAGGATTGGGATTCACAGCCCAAAATTCACACCAAAGCCTCTCTGGAAACCTGCCCTGAGGTGACCTGGGTACCCCAAAACTGGGGAAACTCTGCCTGCTGCCTCAGCTTCTCCATGGAAGTACAAAAGAGAGGAAAATGATTTTCTGGACAGAGCCTGGGTGGATTTGGCTTCTCTACAAGGGCTGGAGGGGACAGGCACTGGCTGAAATCTCCTATCCCATAACAATCTTCTTCCACTGGAATTAAAAAAAAAAATTCCCTTTTTCTAATAAAATAAATGTCTGCGCTTGTAAAAACTTTCTCTTCTCTCAAACAAGGAAAAGAAAAAAAATAAACAGGAGAAAAACGTTTCCTTGCCTCGTTTCTCTACATTTTTGGTCACTCCTTTGCCACCTTCTCCCCGATCTGGAAGAAGTGAAGAGGGAAAGGAGAGGAGGTGAGAAAACACGATGGGATGCAGCTCAGCTGTTCCCATTTTGGTTTTCAAATCCGAGCCACCCGCTTTTCACTTGAGGGCTCAGGAATATTTTTAGGAATGGTACAAAATGCAGCCTCACGCCCAGGGAGGGGCTGTGACTGCTTTGTCCCATGGGGCTGGGTGATGTCCCTGGGCACCCCACTGTCCTTTTGGGGTGCTGTGACCCCAGGCAGGCGATGGGAGAGCCCAGCCAGGCCCTGGGCTGAGCTCAGAGGCAGCGAAATCACTCGGATTTCAGCCAAAGAGATCCCTGCCCTGCTCACAGGGGATATTTATTTGATTTGATGAGGAGGAATTCAGCTTTTCCACACTCCAGGCACCCGCTGACCTTTCATTGCCTCATCCCCTCCTTCCCCTGCCCTGTTCCTGCATCAAACACCAGTGGAGCAGGTTAAGCACTACAAGACAACAACACCAAGGCACCAGGAAAAGCCCCAAATGTTTTTTTGGGGGCTGCTCACACCATCCCATCAGCAGGAGGAACATGGACGATATTCCTGCTCCCCCACGGGATGCCAAGTCCGGCCCCATGCAGGTGAAGGGCTCAGGTAAGAAAAAAAAGGAAAACAATTGAGGGGGGAAGAGAAGGAGGGAAAGAAAGAAGAGAGGGGAAAGAAGAGCAGGGAAAACAAGCAGGAGGAAGAAACGGAGGGAAAGGAGGGCAGGGAAAACAATTGGGGGGGAAGAAGAGGAGGGAAAGAAAGAAGAGGGGGGACAGAAAGGGTCCAGCCATGGCTGCGCTCAGCAGGCCCAGCTGCCAGCGGATTTCCCAAGACTGGATGATGCCCGATGCCCAGGATTTATTGGTGCTCTCCCTGGAGTCTCCCTGTCCATCCCAGCACCCCTCAGCAATCAGGGGCCATTTATCTGCCACAGGGAGAAGGATTCTGGCTCTCAAGGCACCAATTCATCCTGGGAGGAACAGGGAGGCAGAGTTGGATGGCTTCAGGGTGAGAAAGAGACTCGGACGTGGCAGATCAACGAGCTCCCGGGTGAGGGATCCCGGGAGAGACCTGGGGACGAGGAACAGCAGCACATCCATCCCGGCTGGGGTGTGGGAAAAGGGGAATGGAGGATTGTGACAGCAGCAGAAAGATGTGCAGAGCCACTGGGGCCTGTGCAGCCAGGCCTGATCCCAGCACAGGGCTCGCTCCTGATAAAATGCCCGTTTAATCCGTGGATATTTTGCTTAGGCGCGGAATAGCAACCTCAGCGAAAGCCTCTCAGCCACAAAGGCTTTAGAGAGCTAAACAGTAAAGATTGGGAATTAAGGGGAATAAATATTAATGAAAGAGGTGGGAAAATCCATCATTTTTCCAGACAATCCTGCCCGTGCTCCTGTGCACGGGGCTGTGGCGTTCACGGGTCTCTGGAGCAGGAGCTCCACGAGCTCGGAGGGGTCGTGCAGGGAGGGAACTGCAGCACGAGCCACACAGAGGCTGGAGAGAGCCCACATCCCACGGGAGAGGGAAAAGGGAGCAGGGGCTGCCCAAGAGAGGGTTGTTGGGCCGGTGTGGGACTGAGCGTGCAGCAAACCCTGCACCGGTGTCGGTGGCTGCAGGTCAAGCCCGGAGCGGCGCAGCCGGAGCCAGCGCTGTTACGTAAAGGGATGGGGAGCAGCCCGGCCTGGGCTGGATGGAAGAAATGAATCCAATTACAGGATGAAGGGCACAGGGAGAGGATGGACACATTTGGTCTGGAGCAAATCCCTGAAAGGCTTTAAAGCAGGGACGGCGAGAAGAGGACGCAAATGAATCGCGGTGCAGGACACGCGGCCGCCACCAAGAGGAGTCGGGGCCTTGGAATGGGGCAGGAGGCAGGAATGGGGCTCTGCAGGTGGCTGAGGGAAAAATACCACCAGGATGTGGCTCTTCTGGGAGCTGGGACACAGTTAGGCTGTTCCTGGGGACGTTGGAGCGAGGAGCCAGCCCAGCCAGGCGCCAGGGAACAGCCCTGCTGGAAAGAGGAAGCAAGCAGGCAACCCCCGAATTTCCTCCGTGCTGATTCCCATAAGATTATAACCCAGCTGCCCGTGTCACAGCAGGCTCCAGACTTCCACTGAGAAAACCAAGGGCTTGTATTAGAAAGAGAAGAAGGAAAAAAAAATGAATTGACCCAGTTATGACAAAACGAAGCAGCGCGTTCACGGCACCGCTGTGGAAGCCCATGAGCAGCCACAACGAGGCCCTCGGGAGTAGCAGGATTCCACTTCAGATGAGATTTACAAATTAAAAATAAAAGAGCCGGATTATTTCTGTGTGCCCAAACCCCCTTTCCTGGCTGCTTAGCGGAGCTCAAGTGGGCACTGCAGGGTGAGGGGCGGTGCCGTGCACGTGCATCCCTCGGGAATTGGGGAAAAGCTTTTCCTTTGCCTCTCGGACTTTGCAGTCCAGCACCTGCCCCTGGTCAGGCAAAGGCGGAGAGCTGGACACAGGCCCCTGACCCCCATCTCCCTGTGTAGCTCCTGCCCAACACCTCAGAGAGCCATAAACCAGCCCGAAATCCAGACTGGCTCCAGTTTGCGAGACGAGAACATCAGAGCGGCGTTTTTGCCGTCGGCCCTGGCAGAGCACGACTCGCTGCAGGCACAGCCCCGGGAGCGGTGCCGGAGCTGCCGGGATTTGCCGGCTGTGCCGGCTGCTCCTCGCTGCGGGGCCGGGGGGACCGTCTTGCACACCTGCCCACTCTGCCACAGCCCCGGGTTGTCACCGAGGGAGAAGTGTTGACAGCACCACGCGGAGCGGAGCAGGTTCGCAGCTGAGCCGGGATTGCTCAGCTCCTTGGCAGGGAAATGACAGGGCCCAAGGAGCGCCTGTCTCTCCAAGGAAATCCTACAGCGCTTGGAGAGGCATTACCTGGATCAGCAGCAGGAGGGAAAGGCTGGGAGCTGACAGAGCTTGCAAATACCAGGGGAAGAGGTTGGCGTGGGGGAGCTCTCCCCACATCCCAGCTGCTTTATGGCTTGGGGGCAGAGCCTGGAGCAGGATGGAGATGGAGAACCTGCATGGAAAACAGGAGCTGGGGTCCCTCCTGCTCAAATTTTGTGCATGAGAGACAGGAGACAGCCTGCTGTGCACTCTTATTTTTTGGGACAGAAGCAAGGGCACCTCCCCGTGCACTGCCGTGGGTGGGTGCCTGAGGCACGGCCACCGAGCCACTGAGCCACCAGCCATGGCCACGTAATCCCTGCTGGGGGAGGGCCGGCCCAGCGAACCCAATTGTAAATACATCAGTGTCCTCCTTCTCCCTGCCACGCGTTTAAATCTATTTGATCCACTCTAATGGATTGATCTACAAGTTTGTGCACACACATCCTGCTTTGGACGGGCGGCTGGCAGCGCCTCGCCCATCACGGCCTGTCAGCTCCACTCAGCCTCACCTCCAGCACACAGCGAATCCAATTACAGGATAAAGGGTTTTCTTCCCCTCCATATGGTCTCTATAACACTCTGGCTTTATCTTGCCTTAACCCCTTTCCTGGCGAGGGAGCTCACAGCCCGGCCTAAGCGGCTCAGCGCCGCGGCCCTGGGTGGCTGCTATGTGATACAGGAAACTGGGTCTTCCCAGGGCACCCGGAGGCACCTTCCTCACTCTTTTCCTGCCCACTGGGGAGGAACAACCCCCACAGGACAGAGGTTCGGGGCAGCACTGGTTACAAAACCAGCCAGCAGCACAGCAGTGAGCTCAGCCTTGCAGGCAGCGTCGTGCTCGCGGCCGGGGTTCACGGGGCTGTGCGTCAGCCCGGCACCACGAGCTCAGCACAGATGTTCCCTTCATGACTGATTTGTTGTGCTTTTGTGTTCCCATCCACCCTGCTTTGCCAGGTGTTCCCTGGGTGCCCCTGGGCAAGTGGCTCCTGCAGCTCCTGTGCCCAGCAGGGCTCCGGGAACCCCCGTCCCCCATGTGAGCTCTGCCTGTCGCTGCTCCCTGTGAGCCGAGCGTGTCGGCTCTGTGCAAGCCGGTTATTTGATTATAATTATCATTCCTTGCTTTACACAGGACATGAAAGCCCAGAGCAGCTCAGGGCCCCCTCACGCCGCGCGCGAACAAACAGCGAGCGAGAGACAATCTCAGCTCAAAGCGCTCGGCGAAGCAGGAAAACCTGCGAGGGGCAAGAAAAGCCTTTTCTTGAGGACAAACACGGAGGCAGCAAAGCTCTCCTCCCGCATTAGGCAGGGCCTGGAATCTGCTGTTGTCAGAGAGTCAGCGTGGAAAACAACCGGGAGCTCTCCGGGAGAAAGAGCAGCCCATAAACTTTCCCCGCTAAGAGACACCAAATTAAAGCCATCTCTGCGACAGGGCTGCGGCAGGAGCCGAGGTTGCATTCAGGACACGTCCTGGAGGGACCAGCCACCCTCACCGGTGTCATTTCCCTGCTCTGGGTTTATTCGAGGCCTTGGCCATTGCTCCGGCTGCGCTGACCTGCCCAGAGCTGTAAATCCAGCGGCCTCGGGGCAGTGACCCAAGGGGACACGTCCGTGAGGACAGCTGGGAGGGGAGAGCACTCTCAGAGAGCACAGGTGACTCAGGCTTACCTGCTCCACAGGCAGCTCCCAAAAAAGGGGGAAGGGCCTGGTCCAGGTCTCGTTGATGGTCAGTTGATGGTCCTGGTCCAGTTGTCCCTGTGAAAGGTGTCTGGGCACCACCCACGAAGCCAAATCTCCTCCACACTCAGCTGCCAGGGGGAGTGGAGAGGATCTGCTGAGCCAGGAAAGGTCCCTCTCCCAAAAAGCGCAGCTGAGCGTTTCCCCAGCACCCAGACTCGGTGTCCCTCTTCCCCCCACAGCTTCCTTTGCACCACCCTCAACTCTGTAGGAGAGGGCAGGACACCCCAAAGGGGTGCCAGGAAGGGATGGGAGGTGACAATTAACTTTCCCATGGGATACCCGTGTCCGCATGCAAAACCTTGAAGAAGCACCAGAGCTTTGGGATGCTGGTGGCACTGGCAGCGAGGGCAAAGTGTTTTTGAAGGTGAAATATTGGAGCTGAAGAGTTGCTTTCTCTTTTGAAGTTGGGCCACCACAGTGAAATACTGGAGCTGGAGAGAGTTGCTTTCTCCCATGGGAGCTGTGAGGGACACACTGGAACTGAGATGGATGCACAGCTGGTTTTGTGGATTAGAATTTCTGGGATCTCCTTTGACATTCAACTCATTCTGCAACAACGTGCCTGATTTTTGCACATGGCCAGGAGAGGCAGGAAATTCCTCCAGGCAAACCTTTGTGAGAGGTAAGGCCATGGCACTCCTCCACTTTCCACCCATGCCCTCAAGAAAGACCTGGACCAGGAATTTCATGCCTGGTGGTTTCAGGGTGAGATGATTCCAAGAGGCACATCCATCCCGTGGGGAGCCCTGCTCCCGGGGCACCTGAGGCTGGCGTGACCCACTTCCCCGCACCACGTCCTACTTGTGCTCCCGCTGCACCTCCGCAGGCGGATCAGGGATTAGGACACCATCCATCCCAACGCCCCCTTAGCCTTCTGCTCCCGGCCTCCAGCTCGGAGACGCTCCAGGCGCGCAGGAGACCTCATTCATCCCACGGGACAGCGGTGACTTTTTCCACGGGCCGTGCCTTGGGGAGGGCAGCGAGGAGGAGGAGGAGGCCCAGCTTACCTCGTTATCCGATCAGCTCCCTTAACGCCCCACATCCCCGGGATTAATGGAAGAGCTTCCCTAAGGCGCCTTAGGCAGGACCCCTGGAGAAGGAGCGCCCATGACCCAGAAGGAAGAAATGGGGAAGAAGAACTTGGATGAGGTGGAATGCTGGTGCTCCAAGCTGGCACTGGCTCTGCTGGGAAGGGTTTCCCAGGCTCTGCTGGGATGGGGATCCCACACTCCGTGCTGAGAGCCTGGGAGAAGCTCCCTTCCATCCCATTGCTCTCCCAGGCTGGGCTGGTCTCTCTGCACTCCCTGAAGGGAGTTCAGGATATCAGTGCTGTCCTTTGCCCCATGGCACAACCAGGGGTGTGATCAGGGTCACACAACCAAGAGCCCTGCCCCAAAATGCCACATTTCCCAAAAAATTACCGACTGCATTGCCTTTGGGATGGGGAGTGGCTTCCCCTCCTACCTCTGCCCAGCTCCAGGCCCTTGGCCGTGTCAGCAGAGCCTGGATTTGCTCTGGGATGGGGACACCAGCAGCGCCCACACTGAGCCAGGCACCCGAAACAGAGCCCAGCCACTAGCTCAGACCCCCAGAGCTCGGGCCAGTCTTCCCCCAGTGACCTCCCCAAGGTCAGTGGGGCAGAGCTGGCCACTCCCCAGTCCCCAAGTGGTCTCACGGAGTCCTTCGGCCGCCCAGGGACACCCCAAACCTGTGACACACCATGGGCCCCAGCACAGCCCCATTTCCACACCGGCCACTCCCAAACTCCCCACTGTTCCTCCCACCTTTGCCCCTCTTCCCAAGGGCTCCCCACCCCATCCCTTCCTGCCCCCAACACCTTAAACAACATTAAACACTTAATGGCAATTAATACGCTTTAATGCAGGTTTTGGGGCCAACTGGCTGCTTAGAGGGTGCTTAAACCATCAGCCCCTCTCAATCCCGTTGCCCTTGTCATACAAAGTTAGCCGAGCCCCTCGTCAGCCTCCCCCCTCCCTCGAGGAGGCCGGAGGGTATAAAACCACCCTGGGGCGCGGCACCGCCAGCCCCCGGCGCGGCGCAGGGCAGGGCACCACCTCCGTCCCCTCACCTTTTGCTGCTCCTCGCGATTCATTCATATTTTAGATCGGAGGGGAATCCTCTCACTGCGTATTTTCCGCGTTGGGAGGGGGTGGGGCTTCCCTTTTTTTTATTAATCAGGGTCGAAACGCGATTCATTGCAGAAAACCCCTCCGGCAGAGCAGCTCCCGCAGCGAGGGCAGGATGAACGGGACGGAGGGGATCAATTTCTACGTGCCTATGTCCAACAAGACGGGGGTGGTGCGGAGCCCCTTCGAGTACCCGCAGTACTACCTGGCCGAGCCCTGGAAATTCCTCCTCGTGTGCTGCTACATGTTCTTCCTCATCTCCACCGGCTTCCCCATCAACTTCCTCACCCTCCTGGTCACCTTCAAGCACAAGAAGCTCCGGCAGCCCCTCAACTACATCCTGGTCAACCTGGCGGTGGCTGACCTGTTCATGGCCTGCTTTGGCTTCACCGTCACCTTCTACACCTCCTGGAACGGCTACTTCGTCTTCGGCCCCATCGGCTGTGCCTTCGAGGGATTCTTCGCCACGCTGGGAGGTAAGGGCCGGGAATGGGGGCTTGGGGCTTCTTTCTGCAGGGCTTTGGGAGCCCGGTTCCATCCCCTCACGGCGCTGTTGGGATGTGCAGCATCGTTCCCCCTCGTGTGGGGCTCACCCTGCGCTTAAAGCTGGGGAGGAAAACAGATTTCTGCGTGTTTGACCTCCTCCATGGCATCGTGACAGGGAAAGGAAGCCTGGGAAGGGATCCTTGTTTGCAGGATCCAGCCTGGGGTCACCTGGCCCTGATGGTCTCTGGGGGTGTCACACCAAGGTGGTCATCGGACACCTGCCAGGGATGACCACGGCGCGTTCCTGAATCAGCGCCGGGCAGCTCGGACCAAGCACAGGCTTGGACTTGATCGCCTTAGGGGTCTTTTCCCAGCTTTCACAATTCCATGATTATTTCTTTGCCCAAAGGCTTCCCTTTTTTGGGAAATGGAGGGGTTAGAGGGGGAAGAGAAATCCCTCAGGAAGGGAACCCCACGGAAGAGCTCCAGGCATGGAGAGATGAGAGGGCTCAGAGCTTCTCCAGGGGCAGAAGGAAGAGGAGGAGGATCCAGGGTGGTTCCCAGGCTCTGTAGGGATGGGTCAGCTCTTTCCCAGCTGCACCAAATTTGGGTGCCCTTGGGATTTTCCTTGAGGCATTTCTCAGGGACACAAGTGCCGCCAACACTTTGCCCTGCGGAAAAACAGGGAGAATTCACTCGGCAGCCGGAGCCCACGCAGCCAGCCCTGCCCATGCCACACCTCGTGATGGATCTGACAGCCAACAGTCCTGGCTGGAGAGATCCAGAGCCACCACAGGGACTTTGCTTTCCTTCCCCTAAACGGGGCCATTTCCCACAATGACGCTGCTCTGAAAATACACATTTTAAAAATACGGATATCCTGCCAAAGGCACAGCTGAATGTCCTGATCCAAACCAAGGAGCAAGGAAAGGTTTGGTTATGGGGTCAGAAGATCCCAAAGTCTGCCCCGTCCCTGCTCAGCGAGCCTTGGGCAGAATTATTTTGCCTTTCCAATGTTTGTGCCTCTCAGAGGAGGAGGCGGCTCCTGTTCCCAGGGAAGGAAGTTGGCTGGGAAGCAGCGGCTGTGCGAGCAGCAGGTCCCCAGCGAATCCCAGCGCAGGGTGTCGTTATCAGCAGCTTATCACAGCTGGGGGCATTAGCAGGCTTACAGCACCGACTAAACGCTCCCAAATCCCCTGAAGTTTAATTATCCCTCATAAATACATGTGCACGTTTGCCCACCCACACAGCCCCCCCCCCGTCCCTGCGCCTCCCCCCGATCCAGCGCCAGCGGAAGGCTCCTGAAATGCACATTTAAAGCAATCAACAGGTTTGGAGGCATCTGGCAGCATTGCTGGAAATTGTGCTTCCCCAAGCCCAGGTGGGATTCACCCCCTTGATTCTTAATTTATTAAAAACCCCACGGTGATCCCTCCTCTGCCCCGAGCATCCCCTCGGCTCCCGGAGCTTTTGCACGTTACGGGGGGAGGATTCCCAGTTATTTAGCAGGATGCTGCTTATCCCACGCCGACCCCCAGCTCCCTCTGCTCTCCTCTGGAAGCACCAAGGGAAGGCAGAGCCCAGAGACGCTCTGACCACTCCGTGGGCTCTCCTTCTCCTCCCCGCAGGCCAGGTCGCCCTGTGGTCCCTGGTTGTCCTGGCCATCGAGCGCTACATCGTCATCTGCAAGCCCATGGGCAACTTCCGCTTCTCCTCCAGCCACGCCATGATGGGCATCGCTTTCACCTGGATCATGGCCATTTCCTGCGCCGCCCCACCGCTCTTCGGCTGGTCCAGGTGAGTCCGAGGGTCCCCAGCAGCTCCCGGATCCCTCCATCCCTGCAGAGAGAGGTGGCTCCCGGCAGGGAAGTGCTCGGCCTCGGAGGAGGGAAATGAATGTCCCATTCCCGTGGAGGGAGGGAGTGTCACAACAAGCTGGCACTGCGTGCTCGAGCGCACCCGAACCACACGTGCCACCCTTCCAGCATCCCCCATCCTCGGGGAATTCCATCCCTGTACCCCCAAGGAGGGTCCCAGAGGAGATCCCGACCTTTCTCCCCGCCAGGTACATCCCGGAGGGGATGCAGTGCTCCTGCGGACCTGACTACTACACCCACAACCCCGACTTCCACAACGAGTCCTACGTGCTCTACATGTTCATCGTCCACTTCGTCGTCCCTGTCAACGTCATCTTCTTCTCCTACGGGCGCCTCGTTTGCAAAGTCCGGGAGGTAACGGCCGGAGGGGACTGAGGGGGACAGAGCGGGAAGCTCGGGTGGGACGGGGGACGTGGGCCGGGGGTGGAAAGCTGCCCCTCACCACCCTCTCTGTCCACAGGCAGCTGCCCAGCAGCAGGAATCGGCCACGACCCAGAAGGCGGAGAAGGAGGTGACACGGATGGTGATCCTCATGGTGCTGGGCTTCCTGATGGCCTGGACGCCCTACGCCGCCGTGGCGTTCTGGATCTTCACCAACAAGGGCGCCGACTTCTCGGCCACGCTGATGGCAGTGCCTGCCTTCTTCTCCAAGAGCTCCTCCCTCTACAACCCCATCATCTACGTGCTCATGAACAAACAGGTGAGACGCCCCGGGGCTGGGCAGCGCATCTGGGGGCTCCATGGGTGCGTTGCTCCTTCCCAGAAGGAGTTGGATCTCATCCAGGGACTCTTGGTCCTGCAGCACGTCCCTGCTGGCCCCCCAGCGCCACCATTCTCATTTCTCTCCCCTCCCCAGTTCCGTAACTGCATGATCACCACAATCTGCTGCGGCAAGAACCCCTTTGGGGATGAAGACACCTCCTCCACCGCGTCCCAGAGCAAGACCGAGGTCTCCTCCGTCTCCTCCAGCCAAGTATCACCCGCATAGACCATGGACAGTTTGAACTGGGGTGACCTGCCGAGCTCGGGGACCCAGACAGACGCCCCACAGCGACTCCCTCACGCCCCGGCCCCCTCCCCCTGCAGGAGAATTTAGCTGTGCCCGTCCTGCCGTAGCGTCCCACCCCACACATCCACGGGGACCCACGCGTGGCACTCTGAGCTCTGCCCCTCTGAGCCCGGGGAGCCCAGGGCCCCACCCCAGCTCCCAGGAGCGCGTCACCTCTGGGGGACCGTCCCTGGCTGTCCCCATTGTGTTCAAACAGCAGCGGTCGGTGGGGACCCCCAAACCTTTTCCTGCCTGAGCCCCACTCCCCGCCAGCATCGCCCTTCCCTGGGCCCCGGGGGTGTCGCAGGAGCACCCAGCCCTCTTTTGCAAAAATCTGAGTATTCTGGCAAAGCCCCAGGAGCAGGACCCTGTGGCCGGGGTGGTCCCACCTGCCCCTCACCAGGGCACGAGCCTGGGGCTCTCCGGAGCCGCGCTCCCGCTGGGATTCCCAGCAGGAATCGATTCCCGCAGTCCCTATAAATCAATATAACAAACGGAGCCACGAGCGGGCTCCGCTTCCAGCCCGACTCCCTCTATCCCCAAGACAACACTGTAGATATATTTTTTTGTCTTGGAACCTGTAAATATTTGCTCACGTCCTTTGAAGTCTCTATCCCTCTCAGCCCTTTCCTTTCTCCTCCTCCTCTTCCCAACTCCGAGGCAGAGAAATCCCCGTCCACCTCTGCTCCGGCTGGACAGGCACAGCCAACCTTGGAGGGTGGGGCTGGGACCGGAGCGCTTTCCTGTACATATTTTATAAATAAATAATCTCGTGTCAGCACAAGGACGTCTGCAGTCAAGGAGTAGGGATTAAAATATAAGAAATAAACAGAAGCAGCACAGAGAAAAACACAGATGCTCCGTCCTTGTCCTTTCTCTTGGGCTGTGGGGACAGGATGCTGGTGGCCAGCTGGGGGAACACGGTGCTGCTCTTGGGGACACAAGCCTGGAGCTGTCCCAAAAGCCATGGGAAGGGGGATCTGGGGGTGACACCATCCCCACAAGGTGACAGCCCCATTAGCTGGAGCACCAAAGGTGTTTAGAGGCAAAAAGAGACAGACCCGGCACAGCCCTCGCTGCCCAGCCACTGGTTTCTATCCTTTAAGATTTCCCCGTGTAGCCTTAAATAAAGCTTCAGCTGAGAGCTTCTCACAGAGCTCAAGTTCCCCTTCCTGCGGGGCCCTCCCAGCAGCATCGTGACAGAATTGGCAGAGTCAGGGAAAAATTGTTCCCTGTGTCAGGGAATTCGTTCTGGAGTGGCCGGAGAGCGATCCTGGTGCCATCGCTGCCAGAACCGCGCCCTCCTCCCCTCCCTGCTCAGCTCACACCTGCCCTCTCCGGTGTTTTTACTCCTTTTTGGGTCCAAAGCAACCAAAACCAGCGGGAAGCCCCTGGGATGGGAAGGCAGGGATAGGAACCACCTTTTGCCCCAAAGCAGCAGGCCCTGGGAGGGGGAAGGATGCAGCCCCCGGCTCTCTGGGCGCTCTTCTGTCTCTGCCCCCACCCAAATTCGGGGTTCCCTGCCCTGGAGCAGTTCCCACACCACTCCTGCTGTGCTGAGTAATTCATGGCCACTCTGCCCATCCCGGGAGCCTCTTTTCCTTCCCTACAAAGCCCTGAGCCCATTTCCTTTAGTTCCTTCAGAGGCACCGGGGCTGTTTTATAGCGAGTGACTGAGTGTGTGGAGGAGCCCTCGGCATCCCTGATCTCCCCCCAGACTCTGGAGTGAAAAATGTTCCAGGAACAGAGCCCTGGAGCCCCTGAACGGGCCTGGCCGTGTATCCCCCATGTTTGTGATCATTTTTAAATGCTGCAGCTCGGGGCTGCTGCCTTTGGCTGCAGCGCAGCGATGCTGGGAAAACCCACAGGGAATCCACCAGGAATCCACAGGGAATCCACAGGGAATCCACACGGCCTGGGTGAGGATAGGAGCAGTCTGTGATCCCTGACAGGGAGTTCTGGGGAGCCTGGGGATGGGCTGAGGCTTTGCAGCCAAATTCCCGTGGGTAGGAGGGGCAGGGAGCAGAGTCCAGCCCCGTGGTGCTGCGGCAGATTCCGGCAGCGATTCCGACAGCGATTCTGGCAGCGATTCCTCCTGGCTGTTCCCACCCACGCTGCCCATCCAGCTGCTCTCCAGATGTGCCACTCCCACACCACCAGGGAGAATTAACCCCAGCAGAGCAGTTTTACCTCCATGGTAAAGGGACATTCCCAAGGTGGATCCTGCCCCGAGTGTGGCCAGGGGTGGAGTGAAGAGGGGATGGAGGTGTCCAAGGAACGCCTGGATGTGGCACTCTGGGCTGGTGACAAGGTGGGGATCAGTCACAGGTTGGACTCCGTGATCCTGGAGGGCTTTTCCAGCCTCAGGGATTCTGGGATCTGGGATCCTGTCACCCTCAGCCGGGCAGGCAGGCTGGGCTCATCCATGGTGCAAAGGAGCTGCTTTGTCTGGAAGCTGTGGATGGGAGTAGGAAAATAAACCTGTCTAAAAAAGAGACCCCTCTGCTCTGCCTTCAGCCCCTCTGCAGTAGCCGCTGAGGATGATGATGGAGCTCATTCTCCTTGACCAAATCCCTACAAAAACCCAAAACATCCATGCTCAGAACTGGTTTCTTCCAAATACGGGGGCAGGGGAGGAGCAGCCACCAGACAACCAAAAACCCAAACCTCACCCAGCCCCACAGACCCAACCCCTGCATGGCACAAAGCCTCTCATTCAAAGGCTCCTCTTGAAAAACCACCCAGGGGTTCTTCCTTTCCTCTTTTCCACGGATATATCCGGGCACTGCATTTGCAACCAGCAGGGACCATGCGGGCATCGCCCCCCCAGAACTGGCACCACCACCTGCTCCAGCACCGCTGGCCTGGCCCTGCTGCCACCGAAATTCAGATGCAAGCTGAGGAAAGCAGCCAGGCTTATCCAGGGAACTGAGACAGCTGGAATCCGGGGCCCAAAGGGCATTTCAGTGTCTGCCTCCCATCCATCCCTCTGCAGCTGGGACCGTTCCCCCTCATCCCAGCGCCGCCGTCAGCTGCTTTAGGAAAACTGCGGTAATTGGCTCAATTCATTTTAAATCAGTTCTCGTTTGTGCAAGCAGCACTCGGGGAAAAGCAGCCTGGAGTTAATAACATCCTGATTTGGAGCATCCACGGGGATGAGGAGGGAGATCTCGGTGAGATGTTCTTGGTGTTTGCCCCACAGCCCTGGGCACACACAGAACCCCAAAAAAGGGGCAAACCAGGGGCCCGGCCCGGAGCTGTTCCCCACAATCCTCACCCTGCCCAGGGCTGATCCCTCCAGGCTGGAATGGCACTGCCTGGATTTCTCTCAGGACATTTTTATCCCATCAGTGTAGAAGGAGCAGCTCCATGCCAGAGGGTCGGGCTCTGCCCATTTGTCTCTGCCAAAGGGAAAACATCTCCTTGTCCAGCCGCTCCAGCAGCTCTGGGAACAAGATTAAAACACTCAAACACTCCCCCCTTCCCTCTGTGCCATCACCCACAGCGCTGGGAGGGCCAAATCCCTCTCTGGGGTGCCCAGACCTTGATACCAGGGAAAAAAGCTGCTCCTTAAGGGAAAAACTGCTGGATTAGAGCTTGGGAGAGGCCAGGATTGCCCCTGCCAGTGCCAGGGGTCATTGCACAGCCCCAGCAGCCCGGGGAGACCCAGGCAGTGTTTGCCTCCCACCCAGCAGGGCGCACGAGCCCCCACGTTTGTGTCACATCCCCAGCCCGAATCCATCACGGCTGCCTGTGTCACGTTAGCAGCAATAAAAGGATTCAAACAGCAATTCCTTACTTTTATGAACGAACGGCCCTGGCTGGATGATTCAGGCAGCATTCAATTCCCAGCCAGAAAGTGTCAGCAAAATCCCGGCCCCTCGCTCGTAGGTGGATAACTGCAAATGAAAGGAGGGAATTATTAGCACTTAATGCTCGGTGGGTTTGCACTCCCCAATGCTCCTCTCCGGGAGATGCCAAACGCTCCAGTGCTCCAACAGCTGGGGGGGCCCTGCCAAGGGGGGCTGCAGGGATTGGGGTGACGGATTTGGGCACTGGGATTGTCCCCATCCCACTGCCAGGGTCCTGCTCTGGCCCAGCCCCTCTAGAACCTCTTTCTCCTCCAGCCTGTCCTTTCCAGAACCCCTTTTTACCTTCAGCCCGTCCCCTCCCAAGCCCCTTTTCTCCTCCACACTTTCCCTTCCAGAGCCCCTTTTCTCCTCCAGACTGTCCTTTCCAGAATCCTTTTACTCCTCCATCCCATCCCATCCCATCCCGAGCCTCTTTTCTCCTTCAGCCTGTTCCATCCAGGGCCCCTTTTCTCCTCCAGACTGTCCTTTCCAGAACCCTTTTACCTTCAGCCCATCCCATTCAGAGCCCCTTTTCTCCTCCCCACACCCCCTTTTCTCCTGCCCACACCGTCCTTTTCTCCTCCATCCCATCCCCTCCAGAGCCCCTTTTCTCCTCCAG
>QWTY01082938.1:0-12248 GCA_008033365.1 Pseudorectes ferrugineus | reverse complement strand
TCTCCATATGATGGATGCAAAGAATGCTTTCAAACAGAGACTATGGCTTCTTATGCTTTCCTTCCAGCTAGGATCCTTCTGGAAGAAGAAGGTACATATATGCAAAGTGATTTTTAAATAAGGCTTCAAATAAAGTCACTTTAAGAGTTCTGAGTGTTGTTCATCATGTCCCAAAGTGTCTTTTGGTGGATGGATGACATTGTCTTTTGAGAGCGAAAAAAACCACTAAACCTTTGAATGAAAAACATTTAACAAGCTCTCATTTTTTTCTGACCAAATCATATTCTGATTCTTCTTGGATCAACCTCTGTTAGTGCTGTGAAAGGAAAAGCTCCAGAGTAGCCTGGAGTCAGGAAGGAGGGGTCTGTGACAGTCATTGTCTGGGAACACAAACTGAAAAAAATGAATCCCTGAGCTGACCCCTTGCCATGTGCTTTTTTATCCTCTGCTATGCATTGTCAAGAAAGGTCGATGGTTTTTCCTCTGGTGTAGCTGGTTTGAGTAGTCATAAAGCACAATTCCAAGGACATAGCCCAGCTTGTGTGGGGATCCCCTGTGCCAAGGGTGCACGGTAAGCTCAGAAATGTGTCCATGTGCAGGTGGTAGGTGTAAAAACTGCACAACAAAGCTGCTCTCCAGTTACGTCATTCAGTGAGCTCGTAGTGCCTGAGCTGTTCTCCTGCTGCTCCATAACCACCTCCTGTCTTCTTCATATCCAGTGGTGAAAGGATCCATCCGGAATGTCTCCCACGACTCAGAGAACCACATGTCCCAGGTCGACGTCAGCGTCCAGAAAGTCTACAGGCAGAAAAACCGGATTTTCCAGCAGGAGGAAGGGAGTGGGGAGTGGCGAGGCCCCATCCGAACCCTCCTGCAGTGCAAGGTGAAGAAGGGAGGGGGAGATTTCCTCTTCACGGGGAGTGAACACTTTGGGGAAGCCTGGCTGGGCTGTGCCCCTCGGTTCAAGGATTTCATGTTGGTTTACTGGGCTGCCAGAGAAAGGGGAGCCAACCCTTGTGAGTTTGAGCTCAACTGACCTGAGAGACACTGTTGCTGAGAGTGGGAAAATTTCAGCCCAGTCTTTGGATACTGAGCCTGGAGCAGAGAAAACCAAGGACTAAAGTTAACAATTCCACCCAAACTGGGACCTGGAGGATTTCCTGAAGATAATGGCTCTGTGAGCCCTGTGAACTCTGGCTTTTAACCCACATTAATTTCTCTTTCTTCACATCTTCTTTGCCTCACAAAATAACTCTGGGTTTTGGAAAGACAGTCTTTTGGGGGAGGTTAGAAAGCAGCCTGTGCGCAGTCCTACAAAATTCTCTCTAACATCTTTTGCTCTGTGTACATGTCATGTGCTTTTTCTCTAGATATTTTTCTCTCCTCCCCAGTCTCTGCTTGATTTCTCTTCCTTTACAGGCAAATGTGAAAACTTTCTCTAACCTGGGGGGAAAAAACTACCACTAAAGCAAAAAAAGCCCTTTCTTCCTTCACCAAGAACTACTTGATTTTTAAAATGGAACGTAGGTGCTGTAAAAAGTCCATGCTTTTTTCTGACATTGAAAAACATTAAGGAGTTTAATACAAGCAGAGACAAAATGCAACTAAGTCGCCTCCTTAAAGTTCTGTTGAACTAATTTAGGATCAAGAGTTGCTCATGATGGTATTTTCACCTAAATTATCTGCCTCTTTTCAATTGGCTTTTATTATTTGAACGGTGGCTCCTCCCACCCCCCCTTAGTGCTTTAGCCAGACTCACATAATTGCCTGTATTTTATGTAAATGGAATTGCTACACCGTAAAATGATATACAAATGTGTCTACCACACAGAGCCCAATAAATGGTGTGAATAAACCCATTATTTCCCATGTAATGGCACCTGATTGCAGCCTGGGCAACACGGGGCTGACAGATGTGAGCCCATGACAGGGCCTGGAGAAAACTGAATGAGGAGAACTCTGACAGGCCACAATTAATTGACTTTTGAAATGACTCCTTTTTTCCACAGTTCTACTTGGCTGAGCAAGATTCACAAATTGCTGTCTTGAACTTTTTTATGGGACAAAATAGCTGCCAATGAAAGTCTAAATGACATGAGCTTTGAATAGGAGTCCTACAATGACCACACTGTGACACGTTTTTAACTGACATATTGATTATTTGAGAAGTAGCAGTCACTTAATTGGGAGGGCATTAGGAAGGGGAGAAGAAATGGGAGGGAGTCAGAGGACTGGGTATAGAAATACAGTCTGTTAAACACTAACCAAATACAATTTTATTAAAATAGGGAATGTCCTGATAAACATTTTTACATATATTCACAGAGAGGATGATTTGGAGTCTAAGTCAGTTGTTCTTTGTGCTGTGAAAAAGTGATCACAAAGCTAAAGCAAGAGGAAATGTCATTAGCAAGGAAGAAAACAGACCTTGAATGAGTATGATCATGCTGACTGCCCTGGGGCCTCAGTACCTGCTCAGGACCCTGTGACTACAGCCAGTCAAGTTTACACAGCCTTAAAATACCTCTTTGTCTGTCTTTGGAAACTGAGGCCAAGCTCTGGCAGACCTAATTGACCTCCTAATCCCAGGGACATCATGGGACAAATAGTGAAGATGAGGATTTTTCCTCCCCTTAGTTTTTGTAGTACCGGTCATGCTGCTCAAGCAACACTGTGAGTCTGTGAACTCTTCAGAGTTTCTTCCCCAAAACCTTCCTCAGCCCAACTCACTTGGAGAACTTTAGGTGGAAATGTTTAACTTGTTTCATGGATGCCTTTGTTTGGGCTGATTTTTAAATCTATTGAGCCACCAGAGCAGCTCCCGCTGAGTTGTTTTCCACCGGCCACATGGGGAGGCAGCAGCTTGCAAACCACACCCCCCTCAGTTTGATTTCTCTGGGTAGGATCAGGAATCGTCACCCATTGCTGCTTCCAGGTGTAACTTAGGCTGGCAGATGCTGGATGTCACCGAAGGCTTTTTTAAGCAATCCCCCACTGTGTCTTTAATGGTCCATCTTCCTGCAGCTGATGACCATGGTTTTGCTTACCCACAAAGGTCTCCAGTTTTGTTTACAGGGAAGGATGATCTCCTCATGCTCAGTGAGGATGCAGCATTACCGATAGTGTGTGTGCAGCTCAGGGGAAGGAGGCAGTTTAGGATCAGTGCAGACGACAGCACAGCCCCTGCAGCTCTGCTTGCCCCCTCCCCAGCTCTCCTATAACCCAGTGAGCGATGCACCAAAAGACCTGTTCTTTGTACTCTGTTGTGTCTTCACTTCTGCCTCCCTCACTGCTTCGACCCCGAGCACAGAACAAAACATCCAGAGTCAGGGTTTACTGTGAATATTTATTGAATTCAAACCATCACCACCCACCAGGCAGCTCCTGGAGTGGTTGCAGGCGCCTGGACCAGATGGCACAAAATCCGTGGTGGTGGCCCTGCCTGTGTCTGGCTGGCACAGCCACAAACAATGACACAGCGTCTACAGAAGTACAGGGCTGATATATCAGTACAGTCAACAGGTTTATAACTACATAAGCATTTCTTTTTCTAAATACACTGTTTTACTGATGTCTTTTGTTGAAGAAAAGATTAAATTTAAACATGCGTTTATTTTCATTCAGCAACTGTTTCTTGATTTGCTCTCACTTGTACATTAAAGTGCAGATCAATCCACATCCTCATGGCATTAACACCAGAATCAGTTCTTTTTCTAGGCTAAACTGCATTCTTTGTAATACTAAAAAGAGAATTACAATTAAAATATAGCTTCTATATATGTTTTGTTTAAAACCAGCACAGCTCTGACAGGTACCGCCCGAGTAACACCACATCAGTTGTGTTGAAAAGGTTTTTAAATGATCATTTATCATGTTGTAACTAATATTTTTCCTAATGTTATATCACACTAATGTTCCAATATATTCAAGATACCTGCAGCTAACCAAAACAACATTTTTCAGAAGCCCAGAGATTGGTCCTAGTAATGCCAAGGTCACCATTTCAATCCCCATACGGGTCATTCACTTAAGAGCTGGACTCAGTGATCCTTCTTAAGAGCTGGACTCAGTGATCCTTGTGAGGCCCTTCCAACTCAGAATATTCTGTGATTCTGTGAACTCCAAATTAACAGAACTTCATTCTATGATTTCTAGTCATTCATAGCACAAAAGAAAGCAAAACAGAGGATCAGGAGCCCAGCAGAAGGCTTCTTTCACTGCCTGGTAATCCAGGGCATCTCATGTATTCCACACGGTTGGTCCTACATTGGTGTCCCATGTCAAGAACCCCCCTTTGTCCAACGAGGCAGAATAAAAGCTGCTCTTTACTTTGTTTGGGTGTCACTCCAGACTATGGCCACGGAAGCCCATAGACTCAGAGGACAGTACTGACACCTCTTTAAAGTCAAGAAGCAAGGAACAGAGGATGGGGACTTTCTCCACTGCACAGACTGCTGGAGCACGTTTTTGCCCACGACCAAGGGGACAGAGTACTCCTTCAGCACCCTGCTGAGTGGATCAGCAGCCCTGTGGCACAGCCAAGCAGCAAAAGGATTTCTCAGAGGGAACTGCTCTTGTCTTTCACTGCTGAAAAACTGGAAGGGCAGAAAACCCAGTTTGTCATTCACTGTTGGCTGCCAGCAGGACACATCCTCCTTCTGCACCTTTTGAAGTGTTCTGCTCAGGTTGGGAGTTTTAGTGCTGACTGTGCTTTGGAAAGTGGAGGCCCTTGAGAGAGTAGAACTGCTCCAAAGACAGCCATGGCACTTTTAGATCCACCATCAATTCCATATCCTCTTCTGACCAAAAAATTGGAAGAAATCAGGTTTGTGCTATCCTTGACAAAGTACCAAGAGTTTACAAACCAAGTAGAAATAGAGACACCAAGCCTGAATTCCTGAAAGCCTCTCTCCAAAGCACTTTGGCTCATGTGGAATGGAGTCACAGAGGTTCTTTTAAGCCTTCTAACAATTCCCTGCCAAACTGCCAGCAGTGGCTTTGTGCTCTATTTCACCAAGTCCTGTAAGGGAAGTTTTACAAATCCAAGTCCAGGAAGGTTCTCGTGTGAGCTTCCCATGGGCTACAAGAAATAAGAGCTGGCACAGTAAGTCCAGAGGCACTAACAAGATACAGGCCCAATAACTATGAGATCCAAGTACCTTGATTGCCTACAGATTGTTTCAAAGTTGTAAGTAAGAAGTACAGATTTCTCTGTACCTGGTGAGAACTTCTGAAGACATACCACAACCCAAAGAACACCAGGAGAATTAAAAATCCATCCCAGGGGGAATGGAATTCATATTCTCCTCTGTGCTAATTCCCTGTATGTCAGAAGACTCACCCTGTGTGCCCACAGGCTTCATGCAGAGAGGGACCAGCATTTTCCAGGTACTTGCACTCTGTCTTGAGACTCCTCAAACTGGAGTCCCAAAAACATGCAAGAAATCCTGTTTCTACCACCTGAACAACAAAAGATACACCAGCAGAGAATACTCCACCTCATAAAGAGGAAAAGCTTTATGACAGGAGACCCTGAGACCAAGAATGCACCCCCTGAACTCCTCAGCACATACAAAAAACCCAACACTGAAGAGCCTTCAGTGTGAAGATGTGAAGCATGTTCTGGGTCAGACGATGACACAGAATGCTTCATCCCACAATCTTCATCACAGGATGCATACCACTGCTCTGCAGGATGTCTTCCTGACAACTCTCTGGTGTATTCCCAGTGTCTGGGCTGATGTAATTTGTTTCCTGGTGATTCTAACACCATTTCTTTCCCATCAATTCTAAAAGTTTCTGCAGTTCCATTCTGATGAGATTTGTCATATTGGCTTTTGTAACTCAGAGCCATAAGACCTGAACTTAGGGATTTCACCAGCTCCTTCTGTAGCATCTGGTGGAGTCATACACTGAGAACACCTGTATGGACAAGAGTCTGTGCACAGGCAAAAAGGCAACAGTGAGACCTCCCTCAAAGCCTGGATTTGTCAAGGAATTCTTCCTGTTTCTTTCTCAAAGGGGTTATTGTTACCCATGGAACACATTAATTCTGTTGCTCCTTTGCAGCAAACCACAGAAGCCACAGGGGCCACTGAAGACATTTAACAAGGATTCATATCATGACTTTGATTTTAGGGCAATCAAGATCTTTGCAAACCATTGTCGTTTTACTATCACCAACATTTTGCTAAATCACTATCTAAGGGCTTTAGCAATTCAGACCAAAGAATTCGCAGATTTCCCAAACTGCTTAAAAGAGATGATAATTTTTGTATCAAACAATCAATCTTTGAGACAGATTATCTGTGCTGTAAGTGAACTAAACTGAGATACAAGACCTTACTGTTTGATGTGACAGAGAGAGAGAACAGCATCACTGGAAAACAGCCAGAAGGCCGGGTACAAGGCTTCAGTGAACTGGGCTTTGAATTTATAGATCAAGTTATGCTTCTCCCCCACCGCCATGAAAATCACAAAGCCCCCCTCGCAGTGGAGCAGCACCCCAATCTTGGTAGCCTTTGTGATGGGCAAGCACTTTTCAGTGTCGTTGTGCCAGGATGATATTTTGGAGTTGAGCCACTCGATGCACCAGGACTTGCTGTTCCTGCCCAGGCGGCTCTCGGGGCCCTGCCGCTCCATGCTGCCGTAGCAGATGCCGATGCCGCAGAAGCTGTTCTGCTGCAGCTCCACCTCCCAGTAGTGGATGCCTCTCTTGAAGCACTGGAAGCCCAGCACCTGGCGGTAATCGGTGAAGCGCTGAGGGTGGTACCTCTGACCCACGAAGCTGTCCGTGATGGACATCCTGGTGTAGTTCTCAGACAGAACCACGGTGTTGTGAGCTGTGTTGTAATCCAGCATGATGTTGGCAGCATCTGCAATGACATGAATCACTTGAAGGTACTGAAGAACAAAGCGCTTTTATTTATGCTGTCCCACCTCAGCCCTTGTTCCCATGTTTATCTGCCAGCTCTGCTCTCCTCCTCAGTGCAGCCAGTTCTTAGGACCACAGTAAAAGCTGCTGGGTTCAACTGCAGCTCACGTTACACAGCAGGCAAATGGAGGGCAAGTTTTCTTCCTTCCTGCAGCCCCACAGGATCCCTTTATCACCCAAATACACCCTGGCAAAAGAAGGCAATTGCTGATCTGGCAGCAAAAGGTATGCCATGTTGTATAGCACCTTGACAAGCCATCACAGGCTCACATAAAAGCCTGCATTTCATTTAAAAAGAATCCAGTACATTACATGGTATTTCTAGGCTACCCTAATGCTGTCATTTTGGGGGAAACCAAAGTCATTACTTAAAAAACTTCATTTATCTTCATAAAGATACATGAATGCTGAAGACGAATTTGATTCATCTGGCAAAAGAACCACTGCCCCCTTTTTCTCCAGAAATTTCCTTGATTTGTAACAACCTATTAAGCTAACGAAACGTCCCAGAGGTATTTTTGTCAGGTAACTACAGAGGACACATAACACCAGTGCAATAAGAGCAAAGTTCATCTTTAAGGAGTGTAATGTTGGGTGTCTTACACTGCAAGAGCTCCGCTCTGGATTTCTTCAGGAAGCTGTCAATGAGGTCTTTAACAGCGGCAGCTGTGAAAGATGGTGTGGTGGTTGGTGCTGTGTCAACAGAAGAAAAGAGAGTTTGGCCAGCTGGGAAGAGACCTCACCCCATCACAGACACACTCAGGCTGGAGCTGATCTGGTTTAGCCTCCTGCTCCATGCAGGGTTAACTTCAATATTAGCTCAGGCTCACTGTCACTGTCAAGTTTTGAAAATCCCACTCTCTGGACAACTTCTCTCAGTGTTTGATTGCTCTCACAGTGGCCAGCAAGAGCCTTCCAGAGCAAGAGCTGAACTTTTGCTCAATACACCAACACTAATGACCATCTTACCATTTTAAGAGCAGTCAATGAAAATTAGAATATGATATGGTATGATGAAGGTTTGGACTCACCAACTTTAGCTGCTTTCTTTTTCTCTTCTGGAGGGGGGAAAAGAAAAAAGTAAACTGTGAGTTCTACTGGGAGGCAAAAGCCACTGGTAAGACTATGTCAGCTGTAACACCATCACCATGGCTCTTCTGAAACTGCAGCAGTAGAGAGCTGACAGTCCAGCAGGTTGAAGCCATGTACAAATACCCTCACACTGGAAAGCTGCACATCAAGCACAACGCTCCATTTGCTTCCTATTCCACAGGGTCATAAGCCTGGAAGGAGCCTGATCTCCCCTCCAGGAGCAGTGTGTTCAGGCACGTGGAATACTCCTGTTCCCACGAGGATCACTGACTGCTCCTTTCCTTTTTACAACAGAGCTCTTAGTGCAGCCACAGGAGCTACAGCTCCATTCCAGTCCCGCTTCCCCAGCACAGCCCCCTCACTGCTCCACACCCAGCACTCAGACCACATGTCAAGAACTCCGTGGAAGTAAGAGAAGTTGTTTCTTAACACTTGCATTTACTTCAAAAAGAAAACATGGAAGATCTTCCAAAGAGGCTACAGTGCCCAGTAATTCTGGTATCTGGACAAAACAGCACTGAAAGGTCCCAGTATAACTTGCCACAAAGACCATCACCCCAGCCCTAGACTGGAGGCAGGATGTGGGCAGCAAAACGTTTGAGTAAGGCTCCTTTAATCATCACTTACTGGTATCTGTCTCCACCTTCGAAGCAGTTTGAGCCTGGGGAGGGGTTTTCTCTTTGTAGGTGTGGTCAGTGAGGGAGGAAGAAAAAAACCAGAACATGAACAGATCATAAGCAGAACTCAGTACATACAAATCTATCAAACAAGCCAAAAGGTGCATAGCACAAATTAAAAATCCTGCAAGAACCAGAGGGTGGGGAGGCTCTGCTTTGCTTTACAGCCCACACTGACACCACTACAGGCTGATGCACCCCTGTACCTGTGCAGTTCAGCTGTCCAGCTCACAAGGCATCCATCCCCAAATATCCCAAAGCACCCTCCCTTCCCTGTGCCAAGGTGCTCACTGCAGGTCATCACTGCATCACCACCACAGCAAACAGCTCTTGGGTAACTGTTCCAACTCTTATTTAATAGTAAAGCCATAGTTAGGAGAGGATGATGTTCTGCAGTACTTACGTGGTCCATGAGGCTTTTTTCCAACAAAGGTTTTGTTTGGATGAGCTTCTGGAGGGGCCTTAATTTTCACAGGTTTGGCTGCAATGGTGATAATTTACATTATGGTTTGTAGGGGCAGGAACAGTCATGCATTAGTGAGGACATTTTTCCATCTAATTTTTCAATTATGTGAACAGAACTGAAGTGATATTTGGCAGAGATGGGAACCGCATACCCACTCCCCAGCCCAAAAGATAATTTGGCTTAACCCGGTAAGTAGAGCTTTGTTCCACAACACTTACACAATCAGCACCTTTACAGCTGGGTAAGCAGAGTCCTGCCACTCTAAAGCCTTTCAAGTCTCTCCTCAAATCCACATCATAACCATATCCAACCCTGCTACATAGTACCACCATAAATTACTCAAAGGAAGAAAGGCTGAGCTGTGCCAGAAGGGTGTAGTATCATGATACTCATCAGCTTATCCAAGTATAGATAACAGTGAAGAGACACTGGCACATTTTGTCTCCTAATTTAGCCCAGACTGTAATGTTTTTGTGTGGAAATGGAGCACTGCAGAGATTGGAAGACACAATTTATATTAACCAACTGTATTTGTTGCATTTTAAAAAAAATTATGTTTGAATTGGAGAGGAAAGATCCCTCATTTCAGCTCAAAGCAAAAGTAGAAAATGCCAATTTCCCCAGTGATACAGTACCTTCTTCTTTTTTCTCCCTACTCTGAATCACTGAATTTTTCACTATTTCTTTAAGGTTAATGGCAGACTGGTAAGTGGAATGCATCACATTTTGGTCCATTTCAACTACAGGAACGAAAGCCTCTTTTATTGATGTTCGTTGCAGTGCTGTTGCTCTCTGAAATGACAAATGAAAGACCACCTTGTGTATCACACAGAGAAAAATACAACCCAGTTACTTTAAATGGGGTGGAGTTTGTGCATTCACCTCAAATTCAAGGGAACAAAGGCTACAGTCAGACACAGCTCATGGCAAAACTCCAGTAGCAGCTCAGATGCCTTAATTCCCACTGGTACCTGAACCAAAGAGGACGCTCTACCAGCCAGGTCACAGCTTGGAGCTGCCACACCTCACGGAGGTCACTCCCACCCAGTGACCCCTCTGCTTGTGGCAGAGGCAGTGGCTGAACTGGGGGAGTTACCAGACACTGATCTTTCACTGATATTTGTGTACTTATCAGTACATCTTTTGATAGAAGGTTCTTGCACACCACTGCATTACCATTCGACTGGAAGTCTCTGGAGAGCAGGACGACCACAGCAGGTTTTGGTCATTCTGCATTCTAGAATGAAGAAGTGGATTCACATTTAAATGACACCTTACCTTCAAAAACAGAACGTTATCACTTTCAGTCAGTGCCATCTCAATCTGATCTTTGAGAGACTGAATTTCATTCTTCTTATTTCCCAGAACACTGTAAATATAATCCAACTTATTCCAAACTCTCTTTTCTTCCTCTGTAATTGCTTTCATGATCTCGTTTTCTCTTTCTTCAATTACAGCTTTAATTTCTGAAAACTCATTTCTGATCAATTCCTTCTTTCTTGAAACTGTCTCCTGGAGCAGACAAGAGCAGATAGGCACCGGTTTCAAAAGAACAGTTTGTGACCAAAATACTCTCAGTGCTACTGCATGAAAGCCTCTGAGGAACACGTGGGCTTCTCTTCCTTGAAAGAGGCAAGAGAAGAGCTGTGTATTTCTACGTCGTTTGGAAAGAAAACTCCTTCACTCACAAGGAATGGAGCCCGTTCTCAGTGCCACCCTCACATGAGGGTATAAAACCTTGCACAGTGCCTGGTTTACTCCCATTTCCCACAGAGCTGCCTGGCCCTGCCAAAACTCCTCTTTTCTGTTCCTGCCTAATAACTCTTCTCCTGCCAATGCAGCCTCAGTACTACAGCCATTGTCACAAGGGTACAATCACCAACACCACACAGTGGCCAGCGGGCGCCAGGCAACCTGAGAGCACTTTGTACAGTCACCCACTTACAGCAGACTGGCTCTGGTTTGTTTTCACTGTGCTCATTGCCCGGACAGTTCTTTCACTCTCATTATGCAGCTCCACGAGTTTCTTCTTCAGCGCCGACTGCAACAGGAGAGACCAGAAAGTATTTCAGAGAGACAGTTGTCATTTCTGCTCTCAGTTTTAAATACCCTTGTAAGCATTTAGTACTCTCAGCTTAAAACCTACCTTCCCTTGAACCTTAGAGGGTGTAAAAGTACCGTCCTGCACAGGTGTGGCTTGTGCCACCACACCCTCCCCACACCCACCCCACCTCTCCCAAGAGCAAGATGCCACTGTTGACACTCTCTTGATAAAGGACCCAGTACTTTCATCAGCACAGCAGTTCTCATACTAAGAATAAATGTTACATTAGCTCTCAGGTTGGACTTTGGGCACGAAGTTGACGCTACTGTTCACCCCTCTCCTTCTGAGAATTTTCTCGTTCAGATGTGATTTACCTGTTCCTTTAGTTCAAGATTCTGCTAAGCTCAATCAGGGATAAGTTCTGCAGCTAAGCTCTGTACACACTCACTGAACAGATGGGAGTTTGGCCACCTAAACTTTTTCAGCATGCTTTACTCATCCACACTGATTTTCAGCTGTGCTGGAAAATATAAAGGTCATGTTTCCTTCCCTTCTACTCTGTGAACCTCCTTCTGGTTTTCATCTACACACTAGAGGTCTCCCTAGGATACCTTTATAATTCTTCTTCTGAACATCTGCAGAGGAACATCAGCTCCCCAGGCTGTGACAAGCCTGGCAGGGAGCAGAGCAGCAGAGGAGGCTCCGAGTTCTGGATGACGCCACAGCGTGTGGGAGGCCTCACTGGTGAGCCCAGCCCAGGAGCTGGCAATCAGCTCCCTGACAGCTCCTTCCCTGACCCCTGCCCGTGAGCAACATCTTGGAGAGAGGGGGAAAACGCAAGGAATGACTCTGAGCACGTGTTGGAGGGCAGATAACAGCTTGCCAGGCCCAGACATGAGATTTACAGTCGATGTCTTGCTCCGGCCTCCCCCCCGCTCTCCAGAGCGGCTCCCCAGGCACCGAGGGGGCCAAGGGGCGCTCCGGGGTGCCCTGGGAGGGTGTTCCAGCCCCGGGAGGGTGTTCCAGCCCTGGGGA
>QWTY01082930.1:0-12034 GCA_008033365.1 Pseudorectes ferrugineus | reverse complement strand
TTTTGTTTGCTTTTTGTTTGCTTTCTGATGCCTGAGCAGGTGTGGCTGGGAGCAGGCAGCCCTGACATAGCATTCCCTTTCCCTTTTCATCTCTTGAGTCACAACCTTGCAGGATTCAGGTGGCTGCCCCTTTTTTACCTGCTCAGCTGAGATGCATCTGAGCGAAATCGGTCCTGCTGAAGCAGCTGCGTTTGGAGTTGTGGGGATTTTGGCTGTTCCTTTCCCTTTGCTCTGTACTCCATGAGCCGCTGCTGCTCCAGCAGGGCAGCAATGAAAGACTTTTTTGGTGACCTACATAATTCTCCCCATGAGATGGGATGACTTCAGAGTGGCTCCCTATGGTAAACGTTTTTCCTTGATTTGGCTGGATCCTCTTAACTGGCTCCAGCGTAGCGAGGAGTTTGGAAAGCTTTTCTCTTTTTTATTCCCAATGGCGAGGTATTGTAATACAAAGGGAAGGTCGTACAAGGGCCTGTAGAGGAGTAGAGATCAAGTGAGTGACCAGCTGAGAGTGGCACAGCAAATCAACTCGGAGGACTTGGAGGAAGCTGTGAGTCCTGACTCCAGGCTGCCCTACTCCGGTCGCTCTGTGCTTGAGTGTTCCAAACCCGGCATTTGCTGTTCCCAGGAGGGGAAAGAGGCAGGAATTTGTGCAGTGTCTGAGCCCCACCGCCACAGTGACTGTGCACTCCTTAAATATGTAAAATTAAATTCAAGTTATTAAGGGCAAGAAAGAAAACGAGCCTGTTGCATTTTTCTTACCAAAGACATTTCATGCTTAAATGTGGTGCTGCTGTTTGACAGCTCGTGTTTCTCTGCCGTGCCCAGACATGCTGCAGGTCTCACATTTCACTTCCCAGAGCCCTGCAGCTTGGCTTATGTTGCTGGTAAAGCTCTGAAAGTCTTGCCCAGCGAATGTGCCCCGGGAGCCAGAGCCCACAGAGGGCTCAGCACTGGGAGCTGTGGGCTGCAGCCGGCCCTGGCTGCCGGCCCCACTCTGGGCTGGGCTCCCCAGTGAGAGGAGCGGAGGTGCCCCCGGTGCCCCTGGTGCCAGCACGGACCGGGAGATGTGCTGGGTGTGTCAGCACGTGCCGGAGCTGGCGCTGCCCTCCCGGGCCAGGATACAGGAATCTCGTGCAACCGGAGGCGGCAGCATTTGGTCCAGCAGCAGGTGCCAAGTGAGGTGTGATGTGCCAAGGCAAACAGGATCCTGTGGATGGGTTCCTGAGGAGGGGAAGGGCATCGCTGCGGGAGGCGAGCAGCCGGTGCCGTTCTGGATGCTGCTGGCTGGAACTGGACAGGCTCTGGGGAAGAGGCTCCAGGGCTGATTTCAGGAATTGGCTCGCCAACACTTTCTCACTCATGAAGCTGAGAAGTGCTGGCACCGACTGGGAGAGCAGCCAGGGCTGTGTGAACAGACACAGGAGCTGGAGTGAAGATTTTTAGTGGCAACAGTTGATGTGTGGGAGAAGAAAATGTGTGTGTGCTTAATAAATATTGGCACTCAGCAAGAGCTTATCAGCTAACTCGGTGCTTCAGCTTCTGGAGAGCTGAGCTGGCTCTGCCACACTGAGAAGAATCCCTTCAGATCAGCGGATAAATACAAAATTCACATGGAAAATGGCGTTTTTTGAATGGTGCTGATTTACTGCTGCCTGAGCTGTGGGATGGTTCGCGCTGCCTTCCCAAGCGCACAGAAGAGGCAGCAGCAGTTCCTGCCTCTCCCCACGATCCAGGCCCCACGGATTGTGTGTGCAGACGTTGTCCCACATGGAAAAGGGCTGAGAATAGAGCAAACTCTGCAGATTTGGCCTCTTTGTTATTTGCTGCTTTGTGTTGTATGAACTCCTGTCTTTTAGGAAGGAGAGGCACTTTCCCAAGCTGAGTTCCAGAGAATTTTGGGGTTGTACCAGTAAACTAGATGACCTTCAGAGGTCCAATCCACCATCTGGTCCCCACTGGGACTGACTGTGTATCTATTTCTGCAGCCTTTGAAACCCCAGCAATGGAAATGGCCCCTTGAGGTTCCCTGTTCTGGTGCACCATTGTCCCAGCTACTAGAATGACAAAACTAGGTATTCCTTGCCACAGTTCAACTGCCTTACAACTCCTCCCGTCCTTCATCGAGACCTCTTCCTTTCCTTGGCAGTGACAGTTCCCATGTGTGAAGACTTTTAATACATTTCCCTCACTTTTATCTTCTCTTGGCAATCTCTTTCCCTGGCCCAGATAACTCCTGTCACCCTCCCTGAAACTGTCCTGTGACTTGCATCTGTTTTTCTTTAATCCTGCAACCAAAGCTACAAAGAATTCCCTGGCCTGTGGGAACAGTGGAAGGATTGAGTTTCCTGGTGATATTTATATATCCCAGTGTCTGGCTACTATCTGCAGCACTGCAGTGGTCTCTGATTTCTGATGTGCAGCTCTTCTGCAAGACAAGTCCAACAGACTGAATTTCTGAGCTGGCAGGACACCGTATTCCAAACCTTTTGTCTTTTTTTTTTTTTTTTTTGGTTTCCTCTTCCCAGCCCTGTGTGTACCTGCAGCGCCGTCCACCTGCACATGCAGGCAGTGCTGAACAACAGGTGTTCTGCAGGATCAAAGCAAGATTTCCCTTTAAATTCCTCTGGCTTTCCAGAGAGCAGCTTTTGATCTTTACCTGTTGCTTTGTTCTTTCTGTGCCCGGTGAAAGCTCATTAAGTGGTGCCTCTGTTGGCAGAGAGGTCCTGACCCTCCCCTGCCTCCCTGAGAGTGCCCAGAGAGCTGCAGCAGGACATCACACGACCTCTTGTTTCACATGTGCCTCCCCAGCTCCTGTCTCTGTGTTTCCTGAGGAAGCACTCCCTGGCCAGCAGCAGCAGCAGCCAGCTGGTGCTACCTTCCTCCTGTGCATCTGCAGGTTTTTGGGGTTCTGAGGAAGTCGCTGACATGGATGAAGGTCTGTGCTGCTGTAGCCAGTGTTGTGCTGACAGGTGACCCTGCCCAGGGGTGCTGGAGGCCCAGGTCTCCGGCCAGGTCGCTCCACATCACTGCCCCTGACTCCCCTGACCCTGTTTGGAAACAGCATGTTGTAACTCAGTGTGGGGAGGGAGAAGTTGCACCAGAATTTACTGTCTGTTCTTGCAGGGTGCAATGAGGGGAAAGGTGATTTGCTCCTTAAATGTGGTTGAGGCAAATGACTTTCTGCCAGGCGTAACCCAGAGCCTGAAACTGTGGATTTTGGCAGTGTGGACAAGAATGAGCATAGGGCTCGACTGGTGTTTGTTTTTTGGGGCTGAGACATGAGGATACATGTTGTGTCTGGTGCTAGAAGGAGACAGGAGTGTGCAGGACTTGCAAAGTAATTCTCTTATCCTGAACACTTGCTGGTACAGAGCAGGGTTGAGGCTTCTCCATCAAGTCCCAGCAAAGACTGAAACGCAGAAACCGCCTCTGCTGTGATTCAAGCTGAGAAATGTGGTGATTGCCAGTTAAACCAATAGTTGTCCTTTAATGAAGGCTCTGTCAACAGCTTGGCAGCCTCGTTTGCAGTCTTCTGCATGTACCAATCTGTCAGAGGCAGGACAGCTATTTTCCTTCCCTGCAGCCCTCACTCTGCCCTTTGGGAAATGCCCCTTTGCCATTTCTGCCTTCTGCCCTCCTGGGCTGGCTGGATTTGCCATCAAAACCAGGTTAAGGAAATCAGAGCTGTTCAGCATCAGGCAGTGCTTGCTTAGGCCCTTAAGTATTTCCTCAGAAGGTGCCTCAGGCCAGGGCCTGTCTGCTTTGTTTTCCGCTCTGGCTCTCCCATGCTCTGCAGCCCAGCGTGGGACTGGTCCCCAGGTACAGCCCGGGCTGAGCTCTCCCCGTGCTGCCCCGGGCCTGGGAGCGTGGCTGTGTGGGGCATGCTGGGTCACACTGGCCTGTACACGGCAACCTGGGCCACGTAAACACAAAGGAACAAAAGTAGGAGTTTCCTCTCCTCCTGTGGTTTTGGCAGAACAGAAACTGCCGTGGTTCTGGTGCTTCCCAGCTGGGATGGCTGCAGAGAGCCTGCTCTGCACTGGGGTTGCTTTGTGTGAGACCCTCCTGCTCTTCCAACACATCCTGGTCCATCTGCTGAAGGCTTTATAGCTTGGGTGATGTCTCTGGGTCCACTGCAGAGCTCCTCATCATCAGCCCCAGCAAGCAGCACATCTCATTTGACCACAGAGCTTATTTGGGGGTGAGCTGGGGATCGTGCTCCACAGTTCTGTGAAATTCTGGATGGGTGGAATGTTTGCCTTGAGTTGGTATGCCACGCTCTGTGTCCGGGGGCTGCCCGCCCTGGTGAACACTGGGCTTTTGAGCCTTATCTCTGGCAAGGCTCTATTTAACCATCGTGCTCAAAAGAACCCAAACCAAACCAAAAAACAACCTCACAGAAAAAAATCCCAACCCCGAAAACCTCAAACACACAGAAATGGCAAGCACAAGATGAAGTGGGTTTGATTGATGTTGTTTTTGGAGATGCTGTGGCTGGAGCAGCAGCCCCATGTTCAGTGCTGTGGTCTCAGCCATTTCTGTGCTGAAGGAACCTCTGGGGTCAGCTCTGGCTCTGTGACATCCCCAGGTCAGTGACACATCGGGCAGCTCCACAGGCTGAGCTGTTTCCTCAGTGGGGGATTTCAGTGACCAGCATTGCTGTTCTGCCTCCTCCCCACAGTAACTATTAACATGTGGGGTTTTGCTGCCTTCATGTTTCTTCATTGCAGAGGAAAGTGTCCTGGGATTCTGTGCTTCAGCAGCTTTGAAGCATGAAGGTGATGTTACAGATCCACAGCATTTGGGGGCTCTTGCTTGAGGTGTGGATTGATGGGAGACTCTTCCTCAGACAGTGGGTGGCACGTGCTGTGCTGTCGTTATTTTGGTTCTCACACTATTTTTTCCCCCTTCTTGGCAGATCTTCTGAATTTGGCTCCTGACTAGAGCTGACAGATGATGGAAACATTTCCCTGGCGATGTCTCTGGGGCGACTCCTCCGTCGAGCCTCCTCGAAAGCATCCGACCTCCTGACCCTGACTCCTGGCGGCGGCAGCGGTTCCTCCTCCATGCTCGATGGGGAGATCATCTACTCCAAGAACAATGTCTGTGTCCACCCCCCTGAGCTGCTGCAGGGCATCGGGGAGCACCATCCAGGTGATGGAGTGTTGCAGACATTGCTCATTCTCCCTTTTTCTCTCTCCTGGGTGTTGTTTCTATCAAATTCTACACTGTAGGCTCTAAGAATTGAAGAGGTGCAGTGGGGGAACAGGGCAAGGCAGTTTTGTGGAAGACTAAGGAAAGCCATCCACAAGCTGATCCATCAGCTCTTCTTTTAGTAGGAAGATTAGTGATATTGCTCCTTTCTCTTCTGGTCCAGCATGGATTTACCTGGTTTAGTAAGTCCTTTTGTGCAGTCAGAAGTTGTCATTTGAGGACAGTAACTTCTGTTGCTGGTTCAAATCCATGAATTGTTCAGGAAATCCAAGTATCCTCTTGTAACTGTCATTGCTGGAGTGGCCTCAGCAACCACTGGTAAAGGGAAAATCCAAAAAGCCTGATTGTGGCTGC
Organism: Pseudorectes ferrugineus; assembly: GCA_008033365.1. Taxonomy (NCBI): domain Eukaryota; kingdom Metazoa; phylum Chordata; class Aves; order Passeriformes; genus Pseudorectes; species Pseudorectes ferrugineus. The sequence continues at coordinate 6,463 of QWTY01082930.1, read as the reverse complement.
ATGCACTGGAGTAAATGAGGATAAATCCTGCTCTGTCCTTTTATTCTCATCTGTTCCTATGCTCTTTCATGTTCTCATGAAAGACCTGTGGCTCTTGCCTTAGCTTCACAAAACGAATTATTCTCTGACCCTTGCTTTCCTTTTTGTGTGGGTGACTTCTTTTTTCATTGTCTTCCCATGAAAACTGTAGCCCTTTAGCACACTAACGTAAAAATTCTTGAGAAATCAATGTACAGCTGGCACCTGAAATTGTTTAACTAAGAAACAGTAGAACTTTTTAATGTGGCAACATATTTTATAATTTACTGTTGATTAGTAAATCTGTCCAGAAAGTTCAAGTATTTGCATGTCATTTCTCTGTTCAGTTAGGCCAGAGGGAATTTAGACTGTTCAAAAGCCACATACTGATTTGAAATGATTTGCAAATACTGAATAATGTTGAGCACTCCACAGTTCCTTTGACAGAATTCTGTCCTGGTAAATAAAAGGGTTTGTTTTGCCCATGTGTAGTGGTAGTGAAGTGGCAGGAGTCACGGAATGGTTTGGGCTGAGAGGGACCTTAAAGATCATCTCCTTCCATCCCCCTGCCATGGGCAGGAGCAGACCAGGTTTCACCAGACCAGGTTGCTCAGAGCCCCACCCAGCTTGGCCGTGAACATTTCCAGGGATGGAGAAATGGGGAAAGGGAAATTTCAGGGTTATGCAGTTCCCTTAGAATGACTCCGTGTCACAACTGGTGCTCCCGTGCTCTCTCTCAGGCTATTTGTGCTTGTACATGGAGAAGGACGAGCTCCTGGGAACCACGCTGATCCTGGCCTGGGTGCCCAACTCCCGCATCCAGCGGCAGGATGAGGAAGCCCTGCGCTACGTCACCCCCGAGAGCTCCCCCGTGCGCAAAGCGCCCCGAAAGCGCGGCCGCCACGCCCAGGGCTTCGGCATCGGCCGGCCCGCGTCCCCCCCGGAGCAGAGAGGGGTGGTGACCCTCAAGGGGGACGAGATCCTCACAGTGTCACAGCTCGTGAGGGACGGAGCCCCCTCCTCGGAAGGGGAGAAGCTGTCGCAGAGCGGCGCCCGCCGGTCCCCGCAGCCCCCCCGCAGCGACTCAGGGACCCTCTCCACAGTCAGCTCCCAGGAGGAGCAGAACAGGTCGGAGGGCACGGAGGAGGGCCTGGACTGCAGGGAGGACGAGGGCTCCTTGGAGCTGTCTGCTGACGATGTGAGCAGGGACAGCACTTTTGACTCTGATTCTGATGCCTTCTCTTCCCCGTTCTGCCTCTCTCCCATCAGTGAAGCCCTGGGGAAAAGCAGCAGTTCCGTGTTCCTGGACAGTGAAAGCAGGTGAGTGCATCCTTTCTCTGGTTGCTGAGTGCTGGGTGCTGAGCTTGGAGATGCTGAAGGAAGTTGAGAAACTTCACAGTGGCATTGAGCTCGATGTTCTGTCTGGCTTCAGACTCCTATGGAATTTACAGGAAACTGTCAGCCAGTTCTGCTTCTGCTCAGTGTACCCTGGCCCCAAACATCCAGGGCTGTGTATGTTCTTTCAGGTGAACTGTCTTGAGCCCTGGAAGCAGCATTGCTAAATTAAACGGGTCCTTTGTTGGCCTGATTTGCTCTGCTGAGGACCTGAGCTTGTTGCTTCTCGTGCAGAGCCACATCAAAGGGCCCGGCTGACTTCCTGAGCCGTGGGCACCTCTCCGGGCCCTGTGTTGACACGAAACCTGCGTGTGGGAGCTTGTTTTGCTGCTGTTCAGAATGTGGTCCCACTTCAGACAGATAAATATTAATTCTTGCATGTCTAACCTGGGTATTTCAGTCAATGCTTCTCAGTGTCACCTGCAGTAACCTCTACACGGGGAAGGAGGGCACCTTGCCAAGGGAATAATGAGCAGGAGGGCACATGTTTAACTCTCTGTTTCCATACCCCGTAGTTCGGACTTTCTGGGCCCTGCCCTGTTGGTGTGTTACTCATTTCCATCCCAGGGAGGATGGATGCGCTGCATTCCTGAAGTACCATGGGGATGATTTTTAGGCTACAACTCAATTTTGAAACTACACCTGAAATGAGGAGAAATGAGTTCTCCTTTGTGTGTCAGCAATGCACAGAGATTGCACTGACAATTGAAGAGATTTTGCCTCTATTTTATGAGCTAATCTCAAGCCCAAAGAATGCCAGTAAGAATGAGGTTTGTGAGGAAGTATTCTAATGGATTCAATTCTCTCTGGATATTTTAAAACCCTTCAGTGAGGTGATGTCAGACTTTGTATCAGCTTTGCACTCAAGATGTGCCCCAGCAGGATGCTGCTGCTTAACTGGGACCCACAGGGTTTGCTGGGCTTGAGCTCTGCAGCACCTGTGCTGTGGGTTGAGTGGTGGCTGTCCCATCCTATCCTGTCCCATCCCATCCCACCCGATCCCATTCCATCCATGCCATCCCATCCCAAGTAATAAAGTCCAGCCTTTGTCAGATCAGTGGGTGAGAGAAACGCCAGTGACCACGAGTGAAATGTGCACAGCCTGACATCTTCTGTCCTCATAGAGGGATTGTGAAGCTTAGGGCTCAAGAATGTGTTATTATCTCACTGTAGTGGTTGGAAGTGGGAAGAGCGAGGGACACATTCAGCATAACATCCTGGCTGCTGAAAACCAGGAGGCTGAGCTCATCCTGGGGAAACCCCAGTCCTGGCGTGGGCCACAGCCCACGTGCTGTGCCAGGAATGCTGTGGGCTTGGATTGCTCCCACAAGGAGCTGGTGCAGGAGGGTCCCAGGCAGCATCCAGTGAGTCAGGAGTGTTGTGGTTTAACTGTGCTGCAACACTTATGCTCTGAGCTGCAAATAGTGTCAGGAAAGGAAGGAAATACGGTTTATTGCATCTTCTCTGCCTTGTCTGTGAATTCCTGCGGCATTTCCCTGCCCTCTGCCGGCTTTTCCTCACTGCTGCTGGAGCCCAGACAGCTCCAGCCAGGCAGAGCCGGCTCTGCACACACAGCTCAGGGGCCTGCTTGGCTTTGCTTTTTTTCTTCTTTTTTAACTCCTGTGGTGCCAGTCTGAAGCCTCACACAGTGCACGTGACACTCATAATTGGCAGCAGATTAATAAAACAGAGCTTTTGTTGTTTGGGACTTCTGACTTGAAAGGGTTCTGTCCAGTGTGTGCATTTTTTTGTGCCAATTTGTTCTTCCCCATTGAGTAGCCTTCCATGGAATCTGCAGGATCTTACAAGCTGTTGAGTGGGAGATTTTGCATAGAATCCTTTGCAAAAGTCTGGTCAAAAAGCATCTCATATTTCCTGTGTTCATCCCAGCATTTTGGGGGACGGGAGATGCTGTTTCAGAAGTCAGTACAAACATGGGAACAGCTTCCTTGTTTCTTAAGGGTTTGTTTTGGTTTGGGTTTTTCTGCTGGCTGCTTCCCCTCTGAGCCAGAATTGGAGTGGGAACAAAGTTTGTGCTGCTGGCAGATTGTTTGAGCTCTCTTCCCTCCCCACCTCCCAGTCACCACCTCCTCTCTGCCAGGAGGAACGACTGTTTCTGGTTGTTTCCCTCTGCACTGGGGAGTTGCAGCAAAGACAACTCTGCTCTTCCCTGTGGTTGCTGCAGAAGCTGAAGGAGTATGTTGCATTTCAGTCCAGCCAGCTTCCTGTGTGATTAGATATGCTCGGAAATGGAGAAACGGGTCACTGTGGAGGAATTGGGATGTACAGGTACACTTGGATCAGATGAGATCAGGGGCTCAGTGAGCTGCTTGACAGAATTCCTGTGTGACCAGGAGTCACGAGTCCCATCTGCCTCTTGGAGCGTCCCCTGAGGAGGTGGCCTGGCCACCTGGGCGTGAGGGAGCCACAAACACTGCAGTGTGTGCAGGAGGAGGATGGGGAGGAGGGAGGGAGGTGGGCTGGGGAGCCCTGGAGTTGCACAGTGAGTAAGTTAATTGTAAGTCACCAACTCGCTTGGTAGAACATAAGGAAATAAAAACGTATCCATTGTTTTTTTCCTCTTTGCTTCTCAGTTTGACAGGCTGCCAGGGGTCCCATGCAGCGATCGATGCATCCTCCTCCCATTTACACAATTCCTTGGGCTGGGAGCAATGGGAGTGTCCCAGCACCAGTGTGCACACTCTTGCTTCTCTCTTTAGACCAGCTTGGCACACTGCTGCAGGGTGCCCTCATCCCTCAAGGGAAGGTGGCCTTACTGTCCTAGGGTTTGTGTCCTTCTTAACTTTGGGGACCCCCTAGTGCTCCCAGCACGTGGTTCCTGCAGGAGGCAGCTGGTGTGGGGAATGCCTGCATTGATAGCAGCTTTGTCAGGGTCTGTGTTTGTGTGGAAAAGGAGGGATTCTGGAAATAAAATCATTCCAGTCTGTCCCTTCCCTCCCCAGTCCCCATTGTTTGTTGGCTGTCAGGAAACATTTGCCTTGTGGCCTGAAGGACACGAGTTTGGGGCAGCTGCTCTCTGTGCCCAGCTCTGGCTCACTGCCGCCCTGGGAAATTCCTCTGCTTCCATTTTCCCCATCAGTAAAGTGAAACTAAAAGGCTTTTGTTACATCCAGGCAGCCAGACAGCATCTGACACCTCTGTAATGTCCATCCACTGATGCTGCTGGAGTTATTGAACTGACCATGACATCAGATCTATACAATCGGTTGTGGAAGCACTTAGTGCTCTGTGAGTGGGGTTTGGTTTGGGGTGGGGGTTTGTGCTGTTCCAGAATGATCTCTGGATAACGGGAGCTTTCATGGATGCTCGGGCTGCTGGAGGCTTTTCACTCATCAACAGCGATTGCTGATACCTGACAGGCACCACAGCAATGCTGAAGAGGAGATATAAACGCTGGCATTGGTTCCTGCACTCACTTCACCTTGGGATGTTGGTCAATACAGTCAAACTTTGGACTGAGGAGCTTCAGTGTTGGAATTGTACGAGTGGAGCTTGGGGCAACATCTGGCCAGAGGCTGGAGCTCCACGAGTGGCCCTGCAGGTGCTGGGACAGAGGCCAGCAGTGCTCCCACAGCTCTTGCTGGAAAGGACGAGCAGAAGCGATGTGATCAAAGTGGAATCAATGCAGGAAGGAAACATCTTTCATGAGACATCGATCGTTTTAGCAGCCAGTAATAAAAATAACGAAACACTGTCATAATGGAGCTGGATGATGGTGAGTTCTCATGTTCTTTGGCAGACGTGAATTCATACGGCAGATCAATCACAGACAGCCCAGGCAAAGCTCACAGCACGGGGAAAAACTCCTTTGGCGTCGCAGTTGATGCAATTTTTACGGATGTGTTGCACATCCTGTTGTTAAGCCACTTCCCAGGAGCTCATCAGTAAATGAGCTGCTCCGGGAGCGGGTAGGAGCAGTGCGAGCATTGCATCATCTTGTTTTGGCAGCTCACCTGAAGGGCTGAGAGCCGTTCCGACCTCTGCAGCAAAAACAGGAGACAAAATTATAAGGGAAATGAGCTGAAATTAGTGTGAACTGGCAGGAGCTCTGGAGTCATCAAGAGATTGGGAATTCATCACTGTTGTAACAGAAGTGATTATATTGGAACCAGAGGAATTGGTCACAGACTTAAAAATCTCCTGTAACTTCTTGCAGCATCTCAGTTTTGAATGATTTCAGCCTTGGGGAGGAGCGTGGGGGGTGCCTGGTCCAGGCTTCAATTCCCCAGGACTTGCCTGAACTGGTGCCACTTATGATGTAAGACAACCAAGCTCCTAATTCCATTTATACCCAAACCCATGCCCGGGAAAGAAATATCCGCAAATCCTTTTTCCATCAGAAGGATAGTCCTTTATCCCTTCTGTTTGCATTGTGGGGTCAGTGTAAGCTTCCCTAAGGCAGGGGTGGTCTGTGTGGAGCCGGGCACTGGGAAGGGGAGCTGGCCTGAGCCGTCAGCAGCACTGTGTAATCCATTAAAGTTGTTCCCGGCTGCAAAGCTGAGGAGGTTGGACAGATCCAAGAGATTGCAGAGGCATACGGCTCTATCTCGCTTTATATAAATATTTGAACAGCAAGAACATTAATTATAGCAGGTTTGTTTCTTCCTTCTGTTGGGTTGCTGCCAGATTTTGTTGGAAGAAAATAGTGACAGCTAACATGGGATCGGGAATTGCGGCTAAGGGGGTCCGTGAAGCTCTTTATTTGGGATGTCGGGGAGGGACCAAGAGCGGGTGATCCCCAAGGGGAGATCCCACGGCCACGCAGCGGGAGCGACCAGGGGACGGGGAGGGTCCCCTCTGCCCCCCAGGCCTCTGGGGCGCCGGGCGTTGTTCGGGGCTGCTCAGGAGAGCGGGGAAGGCCTGAACTCTGCTTCGGACACAGCTCCGTGGGCAGGGCCATCGTGGCTTTCTGTGGGGCCGTGGCTCGTGGCTGCCGTGGCTTTCTCGTGGCCTGTGACCGCGGGTCGCTACCATGGCCGGGGCCCGTGGCCGTGGCCGTGGCCGTGGCCGTGACCGTGACCGTGACCGT
>QWTY01082905.1:0-22620 GCA_008033365.1 Pseudorectes ferrugineus | reverse complement strand
GACACACACAATGTATTTTACAAAGCCTGTGCAAACAAACCTTATCATCCTTCGTGCCAGGGGATTCCCCACCCAGCAGTGCTGCTCTGGGCTGGCTGTGGCAGCCTGGGGGTGCCATGGGAGAATGGGCCCAAAGTGTCCCTTCCCCTCCCACTGAGCCCAAGGTCCAAGGATGGCATCACCTGTGCACCCCACGGCCCCTGCAGGGCTTGGGCACTGGCCACAGCATCAGGTCAGGGTTCACAGCTCCTGCTGTCACCAATAAACTCTGCCACCTGCTCCAGTGTGCCCAATCCTCCAGGAATTCTGCCTGGACGAGCAAAAGGAGAGAGAAGCAGGTGGAAGCATTGGCTTTCAGGGCAGCACAAAGAAATGGAAGCACTGGGAGTCCCAGTCTTTCCTGAATCTTGATGTCTGTAAGAGGAAACTGTGGTTTGGGCAACAAAAGCTGAGCCTTCATCAGAACCAGCAAGGCTTGGAGCGGTGCTGTGAAAAATGACATATCTTCTGATGTGCCTTTTGGGCACCATCTGTGACACATCCTACCTAAATCACCCATCCCAGTGCTCATCCCGAGGACAGCACAGCAGGGTAGGATGTGCCTGGAGTCAGGACAGAGATAGGCAGTTCCCAGAACAGTAATCAGGGTGGGTGCAGTGCTGGAGGGGCATCCTGGGGGGATAATAGCCACAATAATGCTGAGGGGAGATAAAAGCTCTTCATGCAATGTTATGAAAGAATAAAACTCTGGCAGAACAATTAGACTGTAATTATGGGTTATTTCATATTCTGTGACATCTAAATGTCAACAGCATGACTCTGTAACAACAAGCACTTGGTACAGCACACACTGCACACCTGATGAGCACAGCCCTGGGAGAGCACAGCAGCTCCAGCTCTGCTCCTGCTCCCCTTCCATGCAGGCAGAGCCGTGACATGCATCAGGGAGGAAACATGAGCCTACCCTCCCTTGCTATCCAGGTCTGGGGCTCATACCATGACCAGATGTCACACCAAGCAGGTGTGACAAAATGGAGTGACAAAATGCTCCGAGTCCTCAGTCAGCACTGATGCAAACACCCAGGAAACACTGGAACTTGTGTCTGTAAAGTTCTTCATCACTGAACTCCATCACTGTGCCCTACACAGCTATCTAGGGCATGAAAGGACAGAAAAAAGCCTGACTAAAGCTGACCTCTCTGGTCCTGCTGCTGCAGATCTTCCCCACAAAAACATGTCTCTGATCCATCTGCCTTCACCCCTCAGAGCTGCTCTGGTTAGTCCGAAAGAACAGATGGTGAAATTGCAGCAGCTCCTGCTGCTCAGGAGCCTCCACCCAATTTGTGGTTTCAAATACTTTTTCAGTCTTTCCTGTGTGCACTGCTCATTGCAGTGTCCAGACAGAGGGCAAATCTCTTCCTGCTTTTAGAGGAATTTGTTCTAATGCCAGAGAAAGTTCCTTCCTCCCATCAACCCCATCAAGAGCACCATACTCACCTCTCACAGAGCCCAGGACCACACATGCATCACCAGCTGCTCCTGAGAGAACAAAACTCACATGATTTTAGGCATCTCTTTTTAGGAAAGGTCTAGATGGGACCGAAGTTCCTCCCTCCCTCCCTCCCTCACTGTGGTTGTGAACCTGGCATTGCTGATGCCGTGGCAGTGCAGAGCACGAAGCATTGGGCACATGGAACAATTTCTTCCCTCCCCTGGTAAAAGGAAAAGGTGATTCATCCCATCCCAGCCACAGCCTCGGCTTGACCTGCTCCTTCCTATAATTCAGAGAGTTCCCACTTTATTGTCTGAACAGCACAATTCCTAATACAAAAGAGGAAGCTTTCAGCCTTTCAACTTGGCTGTTTCAGTTTCTCAACCTATTTCAGAGGAAAACCTCCCATCCAAGCTATGGATCACCCCGACTGGTCAGACCGCTGGCCTTTTCATTTTAAATCTCTTGGGAAATAAATTCCCAGAACTGGCCTCTCTCCCTTCTCGGATATAAAAGCATCTCTCCAGCTGCTTCCAGGTAGGATGAGGAATTACAGAATGTTCGACTGGAATAGCATCTAAGTAAGAAATGTGTGACATCGTGGTACTTTTTCATGTTAAGTTTGTGTGTTGAAAACTCCTCTTCTTAATATTATTGTGATTTAATATTTTTCTCATCAGCAAAGAAATACAGAACTGCTTCTGCCTCAGTCCTTGGGAAGGGCTGTGAAGGGATGGAGGTGAACTGACTCCATTTCCTCAGCATCTCCTCAACGTGCCAATGTTATCCTGTGAACCCGTGGAGCTGCTTGCTGAAGTCACACATCTCAGGGCTTCTCTCTCACTTCTGAAGAGTGAGAATCAGTGATGTGCTCAGAGTTCTGGAAATCAGGGGACCAAGAAACGTGCCTGGAGGATTGGCTTCTGTACCCACATTGCAGCTTTTAGCAGCCTTTTGGGATAACCAGTGCTGCTTCTAGCTCATTTTCACTGTTTGTGTTGTAGGCTGAAGGCCTGTTACAACTAATTTGGAAATTTTCTATTGCAAAATGTGAGGCCTTGAGTTCAGAGTGAAACTCTGACACAATCTACATTTGAAAGAGACAGGACTTGGGAAACTCTCACTATGGATTATATGCACAATGCTATGAAGCAGTTTTTTGCTTTTATTTATGTCCATTAATATTTCCTTTTCTAAACTTTGGTGCATGAAAACGTCTCTTCTCCATTGCAATTAGAGTGCAAATACTATAGATAGGATAAATGCAATAAAAATGGAATTTACAAATACTATAGATAGGATAAACGCAGTAAAAATGGAGTTTGCTTAAAAATCAGGAAATACTTCTGGAGAGAGGTTTTTGTTTGCTTGCCTGTCTGCTCTGGTAGATGCAGATTTGTGGCTAAGAATGAGATCTTTCCTAGACACTGTCTGAGCTGGATTATTTACACTTGCACCTCAGAATATTAAGGCCATTCATTCTTGCCTGCCAGCCAGCCATAAGAGGGAACTTAGCATATATTTTACCTAATATACCTGAGGCTGAGGAAATGGAGTGAGTTCACCTCCATCCCTTCACTAAAATACACCACAAAATTCCAAGGGAATCAGGGGCTTCAGGGTAGAACTTGCCCTGTGTGCGAGTGTCTTTCTGTCCCCTGGGTTTGTTGCACTGGCAGAGGAAAAAGCAACCCATGGGCCTTTCTCTCTTGCGATTAAAATTTTTCTCTAGATAATTATGAAGCTTCAAACCTCAATAAGTGCAAAGAAGAAACCCGGCAAGCAGAGCTGTCTGGCGCACCCCGTGTGTCCTGCCAGGCCGACAGCTCCGCACGTGGTGGTAACTCCTGGGGAAAACGGCAGCTGTGGATACAGAGCCAGGGTGACATCTCCACTGGTGGCAGCTGGAGCAGATTTGAGTGAGTGACAAGCCCCTGGCAGCAGGGCCACAGCATCAGGGGCTGGCATTGGCCCCAGTGAGCAACAGCAAGGAAGTTTGGTGCCCATCACAAAAAGCTCCTCAGCCCCCTTGGGGCACTCCAGCCCTGCCTCCTTGCACACAAACTTCTGACCCTGAACTTTCAACTTCACAAATATCCAAACTCAGAAGCCAGGTGTGGTGAAACACTTCCCTGCAGTCAGGGACAGCAAATGAGTGAATAAGCAGGAGCAGCACTGACCAGCAGGGATTTTCCCTGTGGAGCAGGTGGACACTCAGGGCCCAGGTGACAGTGACACAGGACAAAGCCTTGCTCCCCATTTCCTCCTGCCTCTGGGATGGGAGGGATGTGCTGAGTGAAAACAAAGGCAACAAGAGCCCCAATGAGCAGGAGTGAGGGTGTGAGTATGGAGGGGCTCTGAGGGATGAAAATCCCTCAGCAAATAACGAGACTTGTACGTTGGCCCTACTTTTAAAAAAAAGTGAATAAATTAATGTTTCCTGCTGGTTAATCTGTTCAGCATTTCTCTGATGCACCATCAAGCAAACCCTGGCAAGGCAGCTCACCTCCCCAGTGGGCAATACAGCTCTATAATGGCGATGTTTTCTGTTTTGTCACACCTTTATCTGGCTGAGGAACAATGCCTCTCAGGAGAGCAGAGCAATTTCCAGCAGCTCTGCCTCCTGCCAGTTCCCCTGCCTGGGGAAAGCATGATGGCCCAATTTGGCACCAGGGACAACATGGCTGATGTCAAAAAATAAGTCTTCCAGAGGAAAAACTCCTTTTCAAGTTGTTCTTGTTGGAAGACAACATGCTGCTCGGATGGTTTGTGTCTGAAGGGATTCTCTCTTCTACTCCCAGTTATTTGAAACCCCGGCTCCAGATAATTTTGGCTACTCAGGGGAAATCTTTTTTGCTTTCACACAAACAGTAGAGCACAGGGCATTTTCTACAGAAACACCGTGACAAAGCCCTCAGTTGCTGTAGAGGCATAAAGGTGCTTGGATTAATCATCGGAACAGCAGGGCATTAAGAAACCTGGGGAGATGAATTCACCAGGGTTTTGTTAGATAGATGCTTAAAAAAATATAGTCCAAACATACTTGTTTCAAGTACCTCAGAAGAAGAGAAAATTCGGTGCATCTGGCAGCAGCTACTACTTAATTTCTGTCATTTGATCTCATTGAGGTGCATTATGTCAAATAATTACCTTAATGAAGACTTTAATGGAAGAAGGGAGGAAAATAATAAAGATGCTTCGAAGAAATGAAGCTGTGAAGTTGCTTAGTTTTTAACCTGGCAGGGATTTATCTCCCCCTCTTCTGGCTCCTGCCCCTACAGAGGTGTCCAATCTGCCTGTCTATCAAAAATAACACATTTCAGATGCTGCCCAAGTGATGGATTTATTCATTTGGATACAATAACATAGTTTCTGAGTTTGAAACAACCCAACATTTAAAACCATGAAGTCCAACCATTAACCCAGCACTGCCAAGGGACCATTGAACCATGTCCCCAAGTGCCACATCTACGTGTCTTTTAAATCCCTCCAGGGATGGTGACCTATCACTGCCCTGGGCAGCCTGTGCCAGTGCTTAATAAACCTTGAAGAAATTTTTCCTAATATCCAATCTAAACCTCTCCTGGCACAACTTGAGGCCGTTTCCTCTCATCCTACTGCTTCTTACTTGGGAAAAGAGATCGACACCCAAATTGACCTTTATTGACTGTTCTCATTCTCTTCTGAGGTCCTTCAGCTATTTTAGTTATGTTTTATTTTGAACAGCCATTTTGAAGAGATTTTGTAAAGTCCTCATGTGCTGATTTCCACCACCACCCATGCCCAGGATGTGCCTCTCATGGTCATATTGCTCTTAAATTTACTTCAGCAGGTTGAAGTGACACTTTCTTCGGTGAATAAACTATCTTCTAAATTTATCCGGTCTACCCAGGTTTCTGTGCATTAAACCTAAAGAAAAACTCATTGAAAATTAAATTAATCAAGTCAAATGAGTTTCCATTTTTGTTGCCTGAAGGTATAACTTAAGAAAGAAAGGAACTGTGTACTTCTTCCAGCCCGGATGTGGTGGAGAAGGTAAATGAGCTCCTCCCTGACCCCAACTCCCATGTATTTCCCAGTTAGCCTTGCCTAATGCTGCAGATATGCCCGAAGACATATGAGCCATCTCCCACCATTCCTGCAACAGCTGACTCCAGACTTTCTGGATATTAAAAAAAAAAAGGAAATGTAGCCTGTTTTTCTCAAATTAATGCAAAAATGTGACATTTCAACTTCTTCCCCAGGCTCCAAACACTTCTCTAACTCTGGAAAATTAAATGTGTGATCCCATGGCAGAAGCCTGTGCTGTGGTGTCAGACATCCCCCTGATTTCCAAAAGCACCCTTCACACAGTTTTGCTCCTTCCTGTGCCTCCTGGACAGTTTCCTGTAGAGGTAAAGCACTCGCTCCTCCTCCCAGCTCTGGAAGAAGGAGGCTGCGATTTTGCGGCACAGGCGGCGAGCGTAGGTTTCCAGGAACACGGTGGCGTAGAGGATGCAGAAGAGCAGCCCCACAACGAGCAGCACAGAGGGGTTGGGAGGTGTGGGGGGGCTGATCCTGCAGTGGGCAGAGCTGAGGATCAGATGATGGTGGTAGGTCCTGTTGAAGTCCCCGAGTACTAATTCCTCAGAAGGACGCCCGAAAACTTTGAACAGGAAGGGCATGATCCCTATTTCAACCTGAAATAAGGAGAGTTAATAGGTAAGTGGGGTATGAAGAAACCAAAATCAACTGGTTACTACAGAAACATCAGCCTGGGGGTGTGGAATCACTGTTACAGCATTAAGAGAAGGACATTAAAGAGTGTGGACACTTCAGGCTGAGTAACAGTGTGATGTGCAGGCACTGAGTACTGGGCATGGTGAGACCCAGTCCTATCTGATATCTTCATCCACTCTTACAGAGATCATAACAGGCATTCACTGTCTGATTTTTATGGTGAAAGACATCATCCAGACCATGGTATTAGTGGCTGAATATCTGAATATTAGAGGCTTTTTCTAAGACCTGATTATTTTCCTGTAAATCCATCATAAGCAGGCATCTGCACTAAGGATCCTAGGGCTGGGGAGAGAGGCAGGCTGTGTGGCAGAAGAGGGAAGCTAAAACACCAAGCCAAAGAATATTGAAATAGAAACTGGGGAGGTTTGTGAACAGGATTGGAGAGGGTGACAACAAAGCCAGCGAGCAGGGATTTCTACTGAAGAAACAGCCCATGCAATAAGATGAGGAGACATCCTCGGTGTTCATCAGCTGCCCCCTTCCTTTTGGACTTGCCTTCACTCTGCAGTGGGGGGACAGTGTCCAAGGGACTCCCATTCCTCCACCTTGCTTAGGGAAGGGACCTGGAGACACAGGGACCCCTGACTGCCTGATGCTAGCAGTGTCTTTGCAGCATGAGGCACTATTTGCTCCCCTCCAAGCTCCCAAGGAGCTGTAATTTGGAGAGTGTGTCTGCTGCTTTTTGATGCACTGGGAGGAGCGACTGAGGTTGTGCCACCGCCTCCTCCCCCAAAGCCTGTTGCTCATCCAGCTGGCTGCTGGGGAGGGAAGTGAGGATTGTGTAAATAAGGGTACAAAGACTGCAATCCCCACCACCACCTCCCAGAAGTGACACAGAGTGGGGTCCCCACGCAGGGAAGGCCAGGACACCCCAGCACTCACCTTGTATTTGATGCTGAGAGTGACGGGCACCGCAGAGAACTGAGCTGCCTTTCTCACCGCCGTGTCTGCCACGCTGAACGCAAAGTGGTCCATGGCCACGACCACCAGCATCAGCATCAGGGCCACGGTGACCAGCATGGCCTGCACGAGGCACAGCACCACTTCTTCCCAGGACAGCTTCAAGCCTGTTGGTCGGATGAGTTTTTTGGATGAGCCCACCAGCAGATGAGCTGCTTTTCTGTCCACGGCTAAACGCTCCAGCTTCTTGGTGATGTAAAAATTGTCAAAGCGGAGGTTGGTGAGGTAATTTTTCAAATACCAGGTGGACTCAAAACAGAGATAGAGCATGAAGAAACCAGCAGCCAGTCTGTTGGCTACTCGTATAGAGTCTTTGACCAGTACCTCCACAGACAAGAACTCTCTGCTAATTTTCTCACCGGCAAGGTGCATTTTTTGGTAAATCAAGGAGCTGTTCTGAAGCAATGAAAAGCGAAAATGTCCATTCATAGGCTTATAAATGGAATGAACGGTTTCTTGGATTGCATCCCCAAACTCCCAGGAAACTTTCTCTAGCAGGGCAGTTGAGTTCAGGAGACTGTCAGAGGAGTTCTTGCAGATGCACTTAATAACCTGCAGTATGGTTTTAATGTTGCTTATGATGTTGGGGGTTATGTTCACCACTGCGATCATGACGCAGGTTGAGAAGAGAAGCTTCCGGCCCTGTTTGGTGCCTAACGTGGGCATGATCATGCTGAAGACACAACGGGCAGGATGCACCAAAAGGAGGGTCAGGAGAAGGAGCAGACTGAAGGAGACGGCCATGGCAACAGAGAGGTGCCAGGAGTACTCCAGGGAAGCAAACATCCAGTTGTAAAAGAGGCCTCCTATCACTGCTGTAATGCAGGAACACTGCAGAAACAGGGTCCACAGCTCTCTGCCATCTGCTGGGACAGGTTTGGAGTAAATCCACCATAGGTCTGCCATAGTTCTGTGCACCTTTGGGAACAGAAAGTCTTCACAGTAGACACGGGCTCTCATCCTGGAAAAAGAACAAGTACCTGGGTGTTAGCAGAGGAAGTTCATAAACACTAATTAGGGGGCTTTCTTGAGATGGTCACTTATGGGGCTTTACAATGTCCTCCTCTGAGTGCCTCTGGTCTCACCCTTCTCTACGTCCCTGCTAACTTCCCCAAGTAGCTGGGGCTGAGATCTCCCTTGGAAGCAGCAGGACAGGGAAGTTGAAGGCATTTCTTGAAAAATAAAGTACTAAGTACGATGCAACTGCTCCTCTATTAACGCAAGCACAGGAAAGCATTGTGCTATTCTATAAAAACCATAATAGAGTCATTCTGAGGGGTCAGCTCATTGGCAGTGGCTGAGGCTTTAGTGCTTATTTAGAGGATATTGGAGGGAGAAAGAGGAGGCTGCTGGCTTCTGTGGAAATTGTTAGACCAGCTCTATATTTAAAAGGTGTTACATGGACAAGAGGCAGTTGAGTGGTGGTCCCCCTGCCTCTTAAGAGGAGGCCAAACACAAATCTACATGTTTAAGGGTGACAAACAGAGAAAACAGTTTCACACTGAAGCTGCAGTGCCAGAGGAAATCTCCAAGGACAAGAATTTGGCCACTACAGACAGGATGAAATGTCCCATAAAGCTATTTAAATGTCTAATGGAAACAAACATTTGGGAAAGAATATAATTTCTCAGGCCTCACATCTGGAGTGACTCTCTGGAAACCAGAAAACCTGGAGGGGAGAAGAGCCTGTCCCCAGGGTTAAACCCAGCCAGGCAATCCCTGTCTCCCACTTGACAGCAGCCTCAGCTGTCCTTGGAGGGACAGTTTTGACTAGCAAAGGAGGTTTTCTGTGGAAAAGCCATACAACAGCTAGCAAGACAGAGAGGGATTAAAGCTGACTCTACGTACCCAGTGGCAGTGAGGCTCCCCAGACTTGCCCGAAAACTCTCCATGTTCCCGTGCCTTATTGCTCTGAGAGAGGATCCTGGATGTGGCTGTTAGGAGAGGCAGGGTAGGAAACCAAGGCAGCACCAGAGAGCCAGGACTCACAAACCAAGATGTTTTAAGGCAGTTCAGATCAGCAACACCAGCAATCCCTGAAGTGTGCAAAACCTGAGTGAAGCCCAGGGAATAACAGCACTACAGAACAGCTCCAGGATGCACAGCACTGCTCGGGCTTTACACTTCTTCTGGTCTTACTGTTATTGCAGAGAAGGCTTATTTTAATGACACACAGCTGAAAAAAAAATGAGTCAATGACACATGGGCTGACGAAGATGGAACGAGGATCATATGGAACCTGGGGTGTCATCATTCCTTGTGGGGAAATCAGATGACTCCTCACACTGCCCACCAGCAAGCAGCGAGCAGGGCTGGCATCCCTCTCACAGAGAAAGGGACCTTTTCCTCTTTCAGACATCACAAAGGACACAGCAGGATCCAACAAACCAGCTGGAAACTACTCATCTGTTGTGGCAGGCTGCTGGGCCCTGCTGAAACTGTGTGCAGGGCTCACAAACGGCTTCAAGGCTCATCTCACAGTCCTAGCAGGAGAAGAGGAAGTTTCAAACTTGAACCTTTCCCAATTCACTATAACCAGCAAATCCACTGCAAAACCCAGCCACAGTCAGGATTCCCAAACTGTTGAGAAGCTCCCAGATGTTCAGGCCGGGATGTGCAGTCCCCAAGGGACCAGCTTGCCTGGCCCCCAGGATGTGCCCAGCACAGAGCTCCAGCCACCGAACCTGCTCACCTGGAGATGAGGACCAGCCACGGTGTTTGCTCCTCAGTTACGATCTCAGGGTTACAGGAGCCTTCCCTGGCTCCCACCAAACCTGTGCCTTGGCCAGACGCTCTCATGCTAAGCCCCCATTCGTGGGCAAAGGTGACACAGCTCACCCAGCTGCCACTGAGCCCATCCCTTATGGGCTGTCCCAAGCCGAGCCCTCCCGCCAGCTGGGAACCGCCGGGCCCCCGGGATATTCTCATGCTCCCCTGGGTGGGAAAGGGCAAAGGGCCGGAGGTCAGCCCTGTCCCGGCCACCCCTGGGGACAAAGCATGTGGGGCTCTGCCCTCTGGAGAGAGGTGGGAGAGCAGCACCTTCCCCAGGGGACGTGGCTGGACCCCGCGGCAGTGGCAGGCATTGGAGGATAAGGAATGACGAGCACAACAGCAGAGCAAACCTCTGCCTGCTTCCTCTGCCTGTCCTGCAGGCACCAGGTCCCTTGTGCCCTTGCTGCTCCACTCAACAACTCCACTTTGTAGTTGGGGGCTTTGTTTTTCCTGTGTGGCTGGTGGAGCAAAGCTTTCCTCCTGGTGCCCCGGAGCTCAGAGGCCGGATGAGAAACTCTGACTGGCTCCAGCCGGGAAGAGGCACCAGCCAGGCGGGCGGGAAAGAAAGTGCTGTTTGTTTGGAGCATCCATAGCAATTGCTTGCACAGGCCATGAATTAGGTCTTGAATTCAATGTGCACACTATAAGGGACTAACCCAAAAGACCCATAGCTGGATCCTGCAAGGCTCATCAGCTTCTTCTACGACTAAACCCCTTTCTCACTCTACTTCAGAGTGAACTGATCTTAGCATCAGCCCCTGGGACCCCATCCAGGCTATGCAGGCAGCTTTCTGGGGCAGGAAAAAAAATAAATTTAGCAATAGGCTTTAAAGAACAAAAACCTCTCAAGTCCACAACATTGTGGTGTTTTCTGAGTCTGCTACATCATCTGGCAAAGGCACCTGAGGTCTGTGGGGACACTGAGCAGTAACTCTGGCAGCACCAAGAAGTGTTTGTTTGCAGTCAGATTTTTTCCTCTGGCTCAACTCAAAATTGTTCTCTGCTGGCTGGACCTAGAGCAAGGGCATTAATCTGGGGTAACTTCGATTTTATACCATGAACTACCTGTAAATGAGCTAGAAACACAAATGCCTAACCTTCCCCAGAACACAACGAACAAGTTTGCTTCACCAAAAAAAACCCCAACAAACAAAACACAGCAGCAAAAAACTCAAATACCAGCGTGTGTGTTCCTAGGGATACCTGGAGAACAGCGGGTGAAGGCTGGGAGTGGGAAAGGGGCAGGATTGGGACACGGGAAAGGCAGGACCACACATCGCAACGAAGCAACTGTGACATCTTGTGGTCACACTCTGCTCAAGGACCCTGAGGTCTGGCTCATTTTGGTTCTGGAAAAAAAATACTCTGTGGTTGGGAGAGTTCTAAGAAAAACTGATGAAGATAAGGAGGAACACTATGTCCTCCCGGGATACTCCAAGGTGCCTTTTCCCACCCTGTGTCGTTTCCAGATGGTATAAAGGGGATTTGCTTTCTTGACAAGCTCCAGTCTCTGTAGAGCTCAAGCTCTGAAATTTTCTAACATCACCAATTTTGACTTTTTTGGCTGCCTGTGAGCAGCTTGCTGGAACTATGAGGCAGTCGAGGATTCCATTGGCATCACTGCCAGGAAGCAGAGCCTGGCTTTACCTGGACTAGGGATGAGGACTGAGCTTGTACCCACCAGCACAGAGGTTTTAAACTCAGTTCTGATTGCAGACCGCAGTGTTTGGGGTGGGCCTGTGCCAAGACACCTGCAAGTTCAACCTGTGGTGACGGTGTAACCTTGTCATGGTGACACTGCACCCCAGGGAGAGGGTGGGGTGAATGAACTATACAGTTTAGGACAATGACTGGAGAAAGAAATGAATGAAGGGCTAAAATAGAATGATTTAAGTCGGAAGCTAATTCTCCATGGCAGTATCATCAGCACCTGTGGATCATGTTATTCTGCCCATTTGAGGAATTGAGGGTGTGGGAAAGATTGATCAATTAGGGATGGTTGTTTGCTTGTTAAAATCACATGCAAATGAACAACTTACAGTAACACAGGGCCAGATCACGTCTTCTCAGGTTACTACTATAAAAATATAGGAAAATCCCAGCAATATCCTTCCAGTGACTGATGAGGGATAAATGTGATAAAGGAACCAAGGCTGTCTAACCTGTAATAGCTGAATTCCCTATCATGCTGGACTTTCATTTGTTTCATGAACCTTTGCCTGAAAGTCTCTCCTGAAATTCCAGCATCGCTGCTGAGTGCAAACTGACGAGCACAGCTCTGGATTCACTCCCTGCTGTAAGGACCCACAGAGCAGCTCCTCCATGTGAACAGTTTGTAAAGCAACTCGAATGCTTCTGGGATAAAAGACAATGACAAAATGCTTTCCTACTGTAAATAAACCAAAATTATTTTCCTCCGAGTGTCTCAGGAGAACATATGGATGTTGGTCCAGGACTGGATGGGGAACATCAAAGGAGTAAAGCAGAGATATTCTGGATGTTGAATTTCAATGCGTGAGTGGCATTTCCTGTTAATTAAAATTCACAAGGAGGCTGCTAATGTGAATGGCTTTTGTGATGGTTGTTGGATTTTTACATTCCTAGAGAAATGGTGCATAGGCAAGCAAAGCTCCTTTAAAATAACACAGTCAAAGTTATAGAAGGTTGCTACAGAACTTGAAATACCCTTTCCTGGGAATTTTCATATCTCTACACATATCACAGACCCTTCAAGACTAATGGGGTTGACTTGCCATTAAAAGCTGCTTTTGGCAAATCCTAGTACTAGCAGCAGCAAATGGAATCAGAAATTATTCGTGCAGGCCTGTCCACCTTTGAACCCCAGAAATACTAAATCTTAAAATCTCTGTTTAAAAAAATTAATTAAAACTCAAGCATGCCAGGCTAGTCCAGCTCTCACAGATGCCTGGGTATAAAAGAGCAAAATTCGGTAATGCTGCTGTCCACATGCCTTAAATCAGATCCTCTGAGGAGCCCTGGGAAACACAGGGGCTGCTGACAGAGCTGGCAAACAGGTCTTGGACTAAAGAGGTTTAGGATCCAGGTGCTTCTTACACTTTTCCCAGGTGTGCCAAGGCCTCATTGTGGACCTTGGGTAAGTCACTGGTCCCCTCTCTGCCTCAGTTTCTCACACTGGCCCAGAGATCACAAACCTGCCCCGGCTGCATTTGTGAAACACTTCCTGACCCCTGGACAGACAGTGCCAAGGCATGCCAGGACATTGGACGTGATTTTTGGAGACTTCTACACAAACTCTGTGGTCTCAGCTCTGCTTTCAAGCCCAAGGAAAACCATTCTGGATTCGATCACCGAGGATGCACCAAGTCGGAGCTGAGACCATAAACAAACCTGTGACCCCAGCATCTGTGTTGGAGCTGGACTGGATGTTACCCTTCAGAACTGGATGATCCCAAAGCCCTTGCTGCCTGTCCTCCAGGCTGCAGGGACAGAGGCAGCTCTGTCCCAGTGGCTGACGAGGATCCCCTGCAGCAGCAGCAGCGGCTCAGGGCAGTGGGACCGCGGGGCTCCTTCCTGCGGCGCCTGCGGGCACAGCCTGTTCCCTGTTCCCTGGCCCGGGACAGCAATCCCGTGCTGTTCACGGACAGCCGGCTGAAAAAGCAAACTGCAGGGAGCAATTTTCCCTTCCCATTCAGCCCATCTTTGCTAAGGCACGATGAGGAGCATCCAAGCAGAACGACGGCGCCCAAACCCAGCACAGCCAAGCAGAACAGGGATTTGGGGTATGCTCAAAGGCTCTTTAGCAGAGCAGCCCTGAGATGCTGGGCCAGGGGTTTTCCCATCGCTCCGCTGCTTAACAGGACTGCACTGCCCTGCTGCTCCTCCTGGGGAGCCACTGCCCAAATCAGGGATGAACCTGGAGCAGGGGGAGGCTCAGGCTTTGCTTTTCTCCCCTCAATCTACAGAGAACAGGACCATGTGACGTGCTAACCAACGTGCTTTATTTTAAGTTTTCCACAATCATTATGGATTTTGTTTGAACATTAAGGATTTTTTTTTCTTTAAACTTGATTGATCAAAGTTCCACATTCAATTGGTTTTGGCAATTTCGGTTCAGCCCCCTCGAGTCCCCACCTGCCACATGACCCCAGGGTAACCCCCACAGGGTAACCCCTGCAGCAGCAGCTGTGGCTGGTGAACATCTCCCTGCCAGCCCTCCCACCTGGCCCTGGGGGTTATCAGCAGCAAGGAGCAGGGGGGATGCGCTGGATCCCTACCCCGGGCCAGTTCATCTTGTCAGCTCCACCAGTTTACATTGTCAAGAAACGTGTCTCAGCGCAGGGAACCTGTCCCAGCACAGGGATCCAGTCACTCACCTTCCATAACACAAGAATCAGATCCTTTGTCGTTCAATCATCTATTTCAATGACTGATGATTTAAGTTTAATATCTCAGATTCTTACAGAAAATAAAATAAAAATAATCGGATAAAATGGTGATTAAAATCACAGTCAATTTGCAATGCTTTCATTGAAAGTACCCAAGCAATCTGATTTAAAAAGACGTTAAGAATCAAAGCCTATTTTTAAGAAATGTCAATAATATTCCAATGCAACTTGTCCACTGACCTGTGACTCAGCGGGTCATTTGTGAGTGAGTCAATCTCACAAACCTAAGACTGGCCACATTTACCAACGGTGAAACACCACCGATGTCCAACGTTACGTCAGAAATTAATTTGGTCCCAAACCCCGTCCGTGTACTCAGTGCAAAGAACCAGGCAGCAATCGCTGTCCCAGGTTTTCAAAACATTGAACATGTTTGGAAACAAGCTGTGGCCTTCCAGTTTCCAAAGCATGGAGCAATGCACCGAGCCCTACCAACACATCTCCTGAGTCATCCCTTCACACACAAACCTGAAGAAATGTCTTCATCCTCCATGAGATAATTACTCATGAGATGGCAATGAGACCCCATCCTTACACCCTGCCAGAAGCACCCGGCCACGCCTCCTTCTCCCTGGCCAGATTCTGATACACTCACTCACATTGGGTTGCATATAAATAATCCAGTTGCCTCCACCCTGTTCCCAGGGCTGCTCTCCAAAACGAGGTAGGGTATCAGAAGCTAGAGCAGCAAGGCTCGCCAGCTCTCATGGGGGGACAGGCATCTACCCAAAGATGCTCCGTGCTTACAGGTTGTCCAGTTAACAACCACCTGTGACAGAAGGACTCTGGGAGAGTCGGATTTGTACCTGCAGGAGGTGGGGAAAGATCTCCAGAGAAAATAACAAATGATGTTGTGACACTGACCAGGATTTCTAAAAATAAAATTAAACCAGAAGGTCCCACACAGTGTGAGCGGCCACGTGGCTTTTCCTCCTGTGCAAACTCTGATGATTCCAGTGCCCCAGTCCTAAGTGAGTGAGTCCTTCCCCGGGGGTGGCTTTGTTCATATTTTATTTAGTGCACTTAAAGTGACATTTTCTACAGCTGTCACAAGTGAGGTGGCATTTTCTGCATGGATGTTGGCCCAGGCAGGGAAGGTCCCCAGCTGGAAGATGCTCTTGGCCCATGTGTTCATAGCCAAGCTAAGAAGCAGAACTCCCATAAGATTCATGAGCAACCCAGTTCTTGCCTACAAAACAAAATACAAAGACAGCTGTTGAGTTTAGACTGGACATCTACAGCATGTGAAGCATGAAGCTATTTGAATGCAAACATTATAAAAATGGAAGGCTTAATTGCTGTTAATATTAGCAACATCTTAAGCAGGCTTAAAGCCACAAAGGCCATTCTGCAGCTGCTTACCAAGCTTTGATCCATCAAAAACTTTAACATCTGTTTAGCCTCAGGAATGTGAGCAGGAACTGGGACTAAGTCTAATTTTACTCATAAGCTTTATTTCACTGAGCTGGGGAACTTTTCCTGCATCCAGAAACCTATGAAAGTTGAGCTGCTGACACTAGAGGAACAGGACAAGGGGCTGGGGGATGCTGAGCACATTCAAGACCACTTTTGTCTCCATTTGGAGCCATGGTGGCTCCAAATTTCAGCTTCATATGAGCTCCTTCCATCCTGTGCCTTCAAACACTGTTGAGAATAGTATCAGACTTCTGTCTTCTCACTTTACTACATATTGAAGTACTAACAATCCAGAAAAATCCCTTCTTTAAACACTCAGGCTGATTGTCTTCATCATTTTATGTATCTAAAGGAACTTACCATATCCTTGACCATCAAATGTCCAGAGGAAAACGCAATTGAGTTGGGAGGTGTTGAGACTGGCAACATGAATGCATAGGAGCATCCTATAGTTCCTGGTATCATTAAATAGAGGGGATTTACTTTCAGACGAATGGCCTGGAAAACCAGAAAGGAACAGAAATTGCACCTTGGGGATTCGAGATGCCAACAGATGAATCAAAGGATACAAACAGCCAGTGGAGTGTGCAGAGCCCTATCCCCCAGTCTGTGATAAATAATCACATATCTCACAACAAAGTCTGAAGGATTATTATCCTTCAGTGTCCATGTTATGCTGCAGGGCTTGTTACTCCCGAGGGTTTCAAAGAGCCTGAAGCCCAGGAGCAGGAAAACTGCCCAGTGCCTGTCCCAGCACAGACCCAACACAAACGTGCCCACCCAAGGGGCAGGGCAAGGCGGGGGGCAGAGGACGAGCTGGTCTTGCTGTGGGATGACCTTACCAGCTCTGCCAAGACAGGCAGGAAGATGATAATAGTGGCAGTGTTGCTGGCAAACTCCGTGAACAAGGCGATGACAACCGTGATGAGGATGACAGCCACGGGTGGTGGCACACCCTCCAAGGGATGCAGACGGCCTCCTATCCACACAGACAAGCCAGACTCCTGCAGAAGGGGAGAGCAAAAATGGGAGTCATCCTCCTGCATCCCTGCAGGGAAACTGATCCTCTCCTAGAACTTGTCCTCAGGGTGTCTCACAGCGAGCAGCTTGCAAGGAGTTGTAACCTCCTTAGTTATCTGCTGTGTATTGTTGTCACTTGGAGTTGAGAAATCTGTCCTTTGAGTGTGATGACTCCATTGATACAAGTTTTCCAAAGCCAAATAAGAACACCAAGTGACACCCTGCTAAAATCCAACCCTGCTGGGCAGGATGATGCCACATGGCATCTGCTGTGGGCCTCACCTCACAGCCCTTGGCCATGGCAAAGCCTCCTCCAAGCAGCAGGATGATGTTCCAGGGCACCGTCTCTTGGGCCTTCCTCCAAGTCAGCAAGGGCTGGGTCTCTGTGTTTGGTGCTGGAGACAGAGCAAAGGCCTGTGTCAGACACCCACCCGAAGAGGAGCATCAGTCATCGCCTGACAGAATGATACCATGAGTCTGACAGCAGTACTGAAGCCCACTGACCATGAGTTGCTGATCAAATATACACATGGAGTGTCTTGAGTTAGCCAGTTAAAGGAACATTTAACTTAGTATCAGATGTCAAAAAAAAAAAAATCTAGCATTAAAGTTTTCTTTGAGGCTTTCTTTATTTAATATTTAATATCAGGTTAATTTTCTTTCTGTAACAGACATAAACATTGTCTTCAACAGATGGGGGTCCATGGAAGGAGGAAATTTTCTGCCATTTGAATTAAAAAGATGTTATTAATTTTCTATTTGCCATTCAACAGCTACTGAGTTTTATAGCAGAGAGCTCATCTCCCCTAAAAGCCATTTCTTAATACGTGATAAAGTGAGCTCTGTTGTATGGAAGGATGCACTAATGGGACTGAAATTTTCTGTTGAAAAAGGGCACATATTTTATCCACAGGAGGCCTGATTAAACATCTTCCTGTGTATGGACAACACAACAAATGTGCATGACTCAGAGCAGACGGTATTTTGTTCCCACAGACCCCAGGCAATGCTCCATCATCCACAAAGGGCCTTCATCAGCTACTTCTCCACATTAGGATCATCTCTTATTCCAAGCAGCTAATGAATTAAAGTTTGTATTTCACTGCTACTCAAGAGGACCAGCCCAAGACTTCAAAACCTGCTGGAGTGTTTGGGCTTTAGGAGTTCAAATTCTAAATCATTCTAGAAACTGAGGAAGAGCACCTCTATCTGAGAATGGACAACTAGCCCAGCTCTGCCCTCTCAGAGGTCCACGCTCCCCTCGAAGGACAGGAGCTGTTGGGGAGTCAGACACCAATCTCTGTTTCACAATCAGGTCTGCTATGGTAAATGAACACCCATTTCAGGTCACTTCACCCCACCATGGCATCAACCCTGACAGCTACATGAGCAACTGAGTCATTCCTGCCATCTGCAGCAGGGCAGTGACTGCTAAGCCTCCGCTGGTACTTCAGAAAAGAAGCCTCTCTAGGATCAAATGGCACCTTCAAGCCACACTGCTCCCCACAGCCAGCACTGCTGCTGCAGGTCCAAGGGGGGACAGCCTTGGTTCTTGCCCCATGCCTGCCCTGCCGGGACACAGGCAAGCACAGTCCCTGCCTGGAGGGGTCTGCTACTCACCTTTCAAGTCAAACCACCACCTGAAGGAAGGTTTTTGTGAAGGGAAGAAGAACAGTATAATCACAATGGTGATTCCCGTAACCGCATCTGAGATAAACCTGTCCAAAAGCAGCAGAAACACTTGTAAGAAGCACAAGCCTGTAGAATTACAAAGTTTATGAGAACATGGATTTACCAAAGAAGATTACAAGTTTCCATCAGGTCTGAACAATGCTCGTTGTTCATGGTTCTTTTCTTTTTTAATTCCCTGCCGAGCTACATTTCTACGATGGGCTGTGAACCCCCCAGAAAAGCTGCCCTGCAAAAGTAAAAACTAAGATCCAATCCCCTCCACACTGATGCTCTGGCTGCTCTGATTGCAGAGTCATGAGGACAAGTTTCCTCAGCCTGTTGCAGGGAGGAAGAGAGATAGAGCCCAAACCATCTTAT
Source organism: Pseudorectes ferrugineus (assembly GCA_008033365.1). Lineage (NCBI taxonomy): Eukaryota > Metazoa > Chordata > Aves > Passeriformes > Pseudorectes > Pseudorectes ferrugineus. Next base: position 3,702 of record QWTY01082905.1, on the reverse strand, counting down.
TTATATGAGCTCTTTGCAAAATGCTCAAACTCCCAGGTGAAAGGCAGGCTCCATCCAGTAAAAAGCTTAAGCATGTGTTAGATTTAAGGTGTTATTAACTGATGAGGAAAAAGTCCGTAACTACTTTGCTATATTAAGGAATCATTTATTAAACTAGGGTTTTATTTGAAAAAAAACCACAAAACTATGAAGGTCTCCTCCTATAAGAAATAACAACACCCTCTCTGAGCTTTAGCATTCCCTAACTGCTGTATCTATTCATCTTCACAAGGTATGGATGTCACAGGGGACACAAACTTGGCAAATAGACAGGATAACATTTGGAAACAGCTTCTGCCATCTCTCTCCAGTCTTCAGACTTCCAGTGAAATCAGTGGATTGCCTAAAGAACTCAGTATTTCACTGTAAATATACTTATAAACAGCATTCCGAACATTAAATCCCAGGGATGGCCTCAAACAGACACACCCCAACTTCCCACTAGCTTCATGCACCTCCTCTAGGAGACAGAAGAAACAAAGTTGGCTCTGCTACTTGATGCTCAGTTTAATTCATTCCGGGAAACCTGAGTAATAGTGTTAAGCAACACAATCAGAAACTCAGGAATCTCAATGACTTGGAAATGTTATTGCAAAATGGCACAGTGGAATGAAAATAGTCTTACCCTGGTGCAAACAAGCTTGCCCAACCTGGAATGAATTTGGGATCCCTGGAGAACAGCATGATTGCAAACATGCAGAAGAAGAAGAAAATTGCCTGTTCTGCAAACCTGAAATGAAAAGAAATGAGGTTAAAATGCTGATGTGCTAAAGGGGTGGATCCAAGATAGGACAAGTATCCAGCTCCTGCTGCAGCACCTTGGCTGAGAAGTGAGGCTGATTTTCTAAAAACAGCTACAGTGAAACATTGGAACAGATTGTAAATCTATTTGCAAATAGTGGCGTTTGCCAGCAATTCTCTCTTATTGGAAGACATTAAGGAGAGGCAAGATGGAGATCAGGAATGCCACAGCAGTTGGATGTAAGGTTGACCCTCTGGGTGTGGCAGAGAGGAAGGGCCAAGCAGCTCCTCATGTCCCTCCAGGATGCCAGCCAGGGATGGTGTCACTGCAGGTCAAGCAGTACAAAAGGATGACTGAGATTCAAATCATACATGAGACAGCAGGAACAAATTCCTCCAAGGTCAAAATCTAAACACTGTCCCTTAGACACATGATAAACAGCAGGGTAAAAGGCAATATTCACTAAGTTTCAAGTGGAGTTAAGATTTAACCAAGATGATGCCTCAAAATGCTATTTAAAATCTCTCTGAGCACAAGCAGGGGCATATAAGCGCTTGGGGAGAGGCTGCTTGAGCTGATTTTTAGTTATGGGGTTGCTAATCAAATTGGTAGAGCTCAGCTTAATGGACTTCCCCACTCCTAGATCTCAAAGTGGGACTTTGATTCTTTCAGAGACATTCTGCAGGTTGCTCGATAATGTACTGAATGGAACAAATAAACCAATTTCTTTCATTTACAGCACAGGCACAGAGAGCTGTCTTTGAAGAACCACTCCATGTTCCACACAACAGAAATAATTACAATGTCGATAGCACGACACAAACATCGCTGGATATTCACAGCATTGCCCTGACTATGAAAATATTATTTTACAGATGGGGAAACACTGACCATTTAAGGATAAAACCTACAGTTTCAACAGTCTTCAGTAGCCTTGGCTGCCCAGAATATCAGTGGATGGTTGGGCATATCCAGGGTTGGATTTCTAGAGATACTCAGCTTTTCCTGCTTCCCCCTTTTTTTGGCATTTCTCAGAAGTCTAAAACTCATGTTTCTTTCTGCTGCTTACTCCAAAATATAATCCCCATCATTGCAGTTTGTACCAGCTTTTACTTTCCTTGCTTGGCTAACATAGTTGAAGGAATTATTCAGAAAAAAATAGTGTATTCCATGGCATGGATCTGACTTCTTTCTATATACTTTCTCTGAGCTTTAAGATTTCTTAAAGTATATCCACAATCCACATGATTCATATCTATAATATGATTTTCCAGCCTTCTCAGCAAATGCCTCCTGCTTTGCAGGACAGGTATGCACAAACTTCTGAAATCCAGCCTGTGTTGGTTAGCACCCAACACACACAGAACTGGGTTTGTTCCAGGAACAGAAAAATCATAAAGAGTAATTAAACAACCCAGCATGAATTCCCTCTGTAATAGCAATGTTGTTCTTCAGAAGATTTGAGTGCAAGCTGCTATTTGCAATTATTCACACTAGCAAAGGTGAAGAGGCTGGAGCAGGCAAAAAGCAAAGTTCAGCAGGTTACAAACAGACTGAGTGGAAACACAGGTATAATTTTCTTTAAAAAACTCCATTCCTCCCAGTCCTCCACTCTTAAAACAGGATATTTGCAAATGCCCTTAATTTCCTTCTCATTTCCATCCCAACTTTACAACTCACTTTGTTGGACCCAGTTTCTGATAGTCCTCCTTTATCACTTCCTTGGCTCTGGCTTCTGCATCCACTCTTATATTTGACTTTTTTGTTCTCCAGCCCCTGCCAAGAAACACAATTACATTTTTACGTGCCTCTGACCCAACTGATACACAGGAAATACTGCATTTTCTACTGCAGCACATGCAGGACTCAGTGTCCTTCTCCAGCACCTGCTCTGCAAGGTTCAAAGAGCTGCACATCTCTGGCAGCTCAGTTTGTGTTATCTTCAGATTATGAAGACTAACAATGAAAATCTCTGCTGAGATAAAGGTAATAGGGCCTTATTTTATATATCCTTTGTCTATGCATTCATACAAAGGAGACCCTGAAGAGGTGAGGAAGTTTCCTTTCATTTATATTCTGAACTGTTTCCTCCAGCACGGGCTGTGATTGCCAAATGAAAGTCCCAACATTGCAGGATTTCCTTGTCTTCCTTCCAAGCGAGTTACCTACTTGGGCAGAACGACTAGGAAATAGGGTGACACAGAAAATGAATATGTCCCTTCATTTTTGAAGTCACTTGTAATTTCCTGGGTGATCCCAGGATGCTGCTGAGGATCAACAAAAATGTGAGGAATTTCTAAGTGGCCGGGAATGTTAATGTGCTCCTGGCTAAGCCTCTTAGCCTGGCTGCACTGACTGCACACAGTTTGCTCCTTTGTAGCATGTGCATACAAATGATATATTCATATCTTGCACTTCATCTCCCACCACATCCCATGGCACTGAACCTGGTTTCTAACACTGCCTGTGACCTTGATTAAACCTACAACCCCAAACTTCTGTATCAGATGCGTCTGCCCATCCCCGTGGTGCCTGCCCTTCCTTAACTCATTTATTGTTTCAAAGGGATATGGTGGCTGGATGTTCTATATGGCTGAATGGTTGATCATTCAGAAGCTCCTGCACTTCAAGCTCCTGGCCCTTGAATTTCTTATTTTTCGGGAGGTGTTATCAAGAGCAGCCTCAGCTCAGCCAGCCCATACCTCAGCCTTTTGATGTCTTTTGGATTCAAGCAAAGCTGAAGTGTCCACCTGCCTGTGCCCTGCTGCAGACACCTGATGCCTTACGTTTTAGCTTTTATATTTTTCAAATTCTGTATTCCCAGTGTGTGACTCTGCAGTGCCCTGTAGCCTGTGAGCTGCTGCTCTCTCATGCTAAGACAGACATAACAAAGCCTCTCCAGGCCTGCTCTCCAAGGACAC
>QWTY01082874.1:0-10250 GCA_008033365.1 Pseudorectes ferrugineus | reverse complement strand
AATTAATTCCATGTTTTGTTTTTCTAGCATGTGCCAGTTGTTGCTCTACCTGTTAAATTGTCTTTATGTCAGCCCATGAATTTTCACACATTTGCCCCTCCTTCTACTGATGAATCTTATACCTTTTTATATAGAGATATCCATAGCTTTGCAAGCTGAAGTATTTTCTTTATTGTGGTTTTCATGGGTAACACATGTTTTATGATTATGCAACCTGTAGATGAACTACAAAGGGCTGGCCTGAAATGAATATATGGTATGTACTGCAAGTCCTTTAACCTCGACATGGTACACTTAAAGAATGCAGTATTTGTTATTGGAAGAAAAAATAATGGAAGAAAAGTGAAAATAAAAATAAATTGCACATGGAAGTTAAGGAGAGTAAAATAGATGATGATGATGATGAGTACATTTTTCATGCATAAGATTTCTTATGTTGGCTAGTAGCTAGTAACTGTAAAATACAAAATGGAATGGTATATCTTGTGACGGATGATTTTTCAGTGAATTCCAGTTTACTTCAGATGGGTCTGTTCTAATTTACTCTTCTTAACTAATCCAGCCTTAAATAATCCTTTTTCTCTCTGCCTTTGTAACTCAACTAGGATTTTTCTACATACCTAGTCATAAATCTAGTCATAGTCTAATAATGTTGCCAGCAGCTGCTAAAAGCTTTGTTCAGGGTGCTCACATTAAATTCACTTATTAGTAGCGCTTGAAAATGCAGGTCAGCCTTTTTTTTTTTTTTTTCCCCCCCTTTATTTATGTCTGTGTATACGCAGATTGTGAGTGTTTATGTAGTGGAGAGAGATATAAAACAGATACAATAGCCATGTCTCTTTTCCTGTGTAAACTGTTCCAGACAACCTCACATTCCCAGTTTATGTTTTCGTTAGCACTTCCACTTGTGACAAGAGAACTGCTTTATGTTTTACAAATTTAGGCCAAGACTGTTCATACTTGTCTTGTCATCTAGTTGAAGTGAAATGTGGAAAAGTGCTAAGAGATGCTATATTGGATTTACTGGACAGCTATGAAAGTCCAATGCTGTCTTTGTGTGTAAACTGTAGCTTCTGGAAGGGAAACATTCACACTGAATATTTCTTTCCTTTGTGTGCTGGTGAAGAGAACATTCTCTGTATTTAAATGACAGGAGAATTCACAACTAGTGGGATCTCAATTCTCGCTGGTACTGAGGAGAAATATTCTTTTCATTCCCCCAAAAGCTTCCATGGAATTGTCATTAATTAGTATTTCTGTGCAGCAATAAAGATCCATCTTCCTGTCTGTGACATCCATTGCTGGGAGTTTTAGAGACTTAGTAGTTGTAGTGGTAATTTCCACCTTGTCTGAGATGAAATTAGGAAGTAACTGAATATTAAAATCTACCTATAATTTCTTTGCCTTGCAGAATATCTAAAGGGATGAAAATTTCTTTACACAATTTTGCATGCAATTTGGCATAAAACAGGGATTGAAAGCAAGCTAAGGCAGAAGTAAAGATATGGAGTTTTTGGATAGAGGATGAGAAAAAACAAAATAAGACAAAAGACAGAAAGTTTTGAACATTTTATACAGGAAGAATGATGTATAGTCTGGTGACTAAGATGGGAGTCTAGGATTCGCTGCTTCAGTGTCAATACCCAAATACCTCACTACTTCTGGCCTAGAAATAAGTCTTTCATACACCACCTTTCTTCCCTGTATCCCTGAAGGACTGTGAAATAACAAATCCCTTGGTCTTTATCTGCAGTAGAAACTAATGCATAGCCAGAAAATAAGCTGAAACACTGGTTGTTTGATCATCTTCACTGCTTTGCTGATTACACATTTACTGTCTGTTTTCCGGGCCCCCTGACTAGCTTTTTTACAAAACATGTATGTCTACAGGACATTCTGCTCAGACTTTATGAGAGAAAAAGTGTGAGATGGTGGTGTCATTTGACCACAGATAGGTCCCTCCTGGTTTTTTTAAAGTGGTAGACTACACATATGCTTAGTTTTGTACATATTAGAGTATTAATTTTAAAAAAAAGTCAGGGCTCAGGTGAAAGCCAGAAAATTAATGGTATTCATCATACATTTTTTGCAATGTGGAGATTTTTATAGATGTAAATAAGTATTTTCATGTTTAATTTCATTCTGTGTGTTGTATCCTTAAAATTTATAGTGAGAAGGATTAATTGTAAGTCTCATATGATACCTCATAGGATCATATATCTCAGGATATGGGCATATATGGACTTTGTGGGGAAAAGGAGAAACCACATGATGATATGCTTTCCTGAAAATATGATCAAAGAGTTTAATTTAGTCATTCACTTATGGACTTGATTAGTTATCTTTGAAGGAAGTGCAACAAGAACAGAAGAACACAAGAAATTACCTCTATTACACTAAATCAGTGGTCTATGCAGCTCAGCATTGTGGTTCCTGTTACTGCAGTACAAGTGGCTATAGAAAAGAGCATCACTTCTGCAGTCCTTTTCTCTTCCACCCATGTATACTTGGACTGAGGAAATCAAATCATACACTGCTGGTCATTCCTTTTAACATTTATTTATGGCCAATGTTATCCACTCCATTAGAAAGATTTAAATACCATGCAAAAAGCAGCAAAGTGGAAGTTAGGAGACTGCATCATTTGATGATGGACTGCCTTCTGTCACAGTTTGCTGCATATTCTTTCATCTTCTAAAAGTCACACATGCAAATATATAACATATGTTATACTATAGTGCTTATACATATGTAGTAGAGTATAGTATATAGTAAATATACCATGCATATAGTGCACATATAGTATAGCATAAAATAGAATATTCAGTTGGAAGGGACCTACGATGATCATGCCATCCAATTGCCTGAACATTTCAGAGCTGACCAAAAAGTTAGCGTTTGTTGCTAAGGGCATTGTCCAAATGCCTCTTAAACACTGACAGGCTTGGGCCATTGACCACTTCTCTAGGAAGTCTGTTCCAGTGCTTAACCACCCCCCTTGCAGTAAAGAAATGTTTCCTAATGTCTGGTATGAACAACCTATGACATATCATTAAGCCATTCTCATGTCCTGACACCAGAAACCAGGGAGAAGAGACCAGCACTTCCCTCTCCCCTCCTTTTCCAGGAAGCTATAGAGAGCAAGGGAGTCATCCCTCAGCCTGCTTTTCTCCAAATCAGACAATCCCAAAGTCCTCAGATGCTACTCACAGGACATTCCTTCCAGCCCTTTCACCAGCTTTGTTGCCATCCTATGGATGCATCTGACTGCCTTAAGAAGTTTCTCAAGTTGTGTATCCCAGAACTGTACACAGCACTCAAGGTGAGGTTGCAGCAACGTCGTAAACAGCAAGATAATCACCTTTTGACTGGCTGGTGATGCTGTGTTTGATGCACCCTGGTATAATTATATACTACACATACAGATAGATATTATAGGATATTTATCCTATTTATACATGAAATACCTATCATATCTACTATTAGCTATACTGTACCTACTGTACTATGTACTATTCTACGTGCCACACTGGGTGAAGGACTGGCTTATGGTCATGGCTCAAAATATAGGGAATGGGACTACATCTGACTGCCAAATGGTCAGCAGCAGTATTCCTCAGTGTTCAGTTCTAGGGCTAGCTCTCTTCAGGATTTTTATCAGTGGTCTGGATGCAGGAGTTGAATGAACCATTAAAAAGTTTGTTGCTGATATTGGGTGTTGTCCCTGCACGTGGTGAGGGGCATAGGAACTGGATGGTATTTGGGATCCCTTCCAACCCAAACCTTTCTATGGCCCTACGAGAGGTGGGACAAAATGCCTTGCAGAGGGATTTAGATGTATTGGAGCATCCGACAATTAATAGCGGGACATAATTTAACAAATTGAAAAGCCATCCAACTTCACCTAGGATGGACTCATCCCAGGCACAAGTGCAAATTGGGAGAGGAACGGCTGGAGAGCAGCAGTGCAGAAAGGGATGTGGCAGGTTCGGTGTGGGCCAGATGTGTGCCCTGGCAGCCAGGAGCACAGTCCCCATCCTGACATGCAGCAAACACAGTGTAACCAGCCAGTCTATTTAGTGGGCCCAGAGAAAGGCCACTACAGTGATAAAGGTCTTGAACACCTGTCCTATGAAGAAAAGCTGAGAGGGCTGGGGCTGTTTAGCACAGAGAAGAGAAAGCTCAGAAAGATTTGATTGCTGCCTTTCAATAGTCAAAGGGGGATTACAAAAAAGGCAGAGAGAGACTTTCTAGAAAGGCCTGTAGTGTCAGTGGAAGGGCCAATGCTTTTAAACTTTAAGACAGTAGGTTTTGATTGGATGTAAGGAAGAAATGATTTACAAGGAAGGTGGTGAGACATTGGAACATGTTGTCCAGAGAAATTGTGGATCCTCCACCACTGGAAGTGTTCACAGTTATATTGGATTGAGCAACCTGACCCAGTGAAAACCACCAGGGCAATGCAGTTGAACTAGATAATCTTTAATGGTCCCTTCCTACCCAAACCATTCTAAGGCTCTGGGATATCCTTAAGAGCAATGTGAAAAAGTTGCTTGACATTTGTCTGGAGCTTTCATCTCAGTTTCATTTATATTTCACAGAAAAAAAAAAAGGAAAAAGAAAAAATAATATATTCCGAACCTTGACAGATGTGAGGGAAATTTTACCATACGAACTGATAAAAATGTTCTGTCTTTATATCATTTAAGTCAATAATTAACTTGAATTGAGAACATTCAATGGAAGAAACCATATTGTGTATATATAATTCTCATTAGAAATTAGTCTCAGGTAGAGTCCATAGTTCATATAAATCCATCATAGTGCTGTTATGAGGAAAATGACTGGGAAAATTCTAATGCTTTCAGCATTCTGAGATTTCAAATGAGTTAAAGATGAAGGCTGAATTTTTCAAGCTATGAAAAGACAGGTGTTAACCTCTCCTGAGTCCTTTTCCAGCCACCTGCCAGTCTCAGTACAAAAACCAACACAAAAATGTAACATACTTTCATATCCATAGAAAGCTTTTACAGAGATTAAAGCTTTGCATTATCTTTCCTTCAGGAAAAAAATCTTTTTTCCCTCAGTGAGAGCTTTTATAACTGATTTCTATTGTGTGCTAGATTTTTTTAATGGCTGTGATTCAGCTTATGGTTTCTTCCAATACTCCCCTCCCCCAAATAAGAAGCACAACTTGTTAAAATTAAATAGAGGTGGCTACAAGCTGACATCTGTGTCAATGTGAAGAACAAGGACAAACTTTCCATGGCTCTCTTTTAAGAACAGAAGGGCTGTTTTTTCCCGGAATTCTGAAAGTAGTCTAAAGGCTTACACATGTAGCCTTTCTTTCTAAATGAAAGATGAAAGTGCTGTAGGAAAAAGAATCAATGTCCTGTAAAAGAATAAATAAATGAATAAATAAGTTCTTATTTGGGAAAATATTCAAGACAAAAGCTTGAACACACCCTCTAAGATTTAATGTTTGATAGTATACTCCATATCATACTGGTATTTTTATACATATATTGCTTACTTTTAAGTAGACTTTTTGTCAGAAATTAAATACCTTTGTGCTAAGTGCTTGTACCTAAGTGCTGCAATCATAAATGTTGCCTATAAATAGAAGCTATTCTTAACTTTGTCATCTGAATAGAAAACTTTACACTTGCACTTTAAAGTCAGGCTGACAAGTGCAGTACTCCATAGGAGTAACCATAATTGGATCAGATCTTATTTTTCAGAATCGAACTACACGAGGCACTATATGAATCGCAACTGGTGAAGTTGCAATTAAAAAAAGCTATTTTTCAGTAACAACACATTACAGACATTTAAAAGACTAGGGCTTTTTTTACTGTGAGATATTAGAAAATAGCATTTTAGATGAGCCCTATTTTGCTGAATTTTGAAGCTTAAGTTTGTAATAAGGATAATTTAATCAAATGTCAACTAAATACAGGCAGTCACATCTAATATAAGAGAATTTAGAATATATCATGTTTCAAGTCTATGCTAATCATAATTGTCTTGATATTTTCCTTAGTGAAAAGTACATATCTGCAATGATTTTTCCTATATCATCTTTCATCCAGAAGGTAATCTTTAAGAGTATGAAAATGAATCCTGAGAAAGTTTTCCACCCAGAGGGTAATTAAGCAGTGGGACAGACTCCCTAGGGAAGAGGTCACAGCAGAAACTGAACATAGTGCAAGAAGCCTTTGGACAATACTCTCAGGCACGATGTGTCATTCTTGGAGTGTCCTATGCAGGGCCAGGAGTTGGATGTGATGATCCTGATAGGTCTCTTCCAACTCAACATATTCTGTGATTCTATGATCACTCCAAACACATTAAAGATAAAAGACAGCTCTCATTGACAAGATGACAAGATTTTATAACAACACATCTTCATTTCTAGCAGACATGACAGAGGAACCTTGAAAGAACTATTTGTCAAACAGAATTTTGGAAATAATTTTTGTTTCCTTTAAATGAAAAAAGCTCTTGAGGAAAAGAAATACCTTTACATAGGAATGTTTTCCTTTTTTATTAAAATAGGGGCTAAAATTTACTCATTAGTGTCTCTCATTAGGCCATATCAGCTTGTGTTCCTTAAGTTTTCTTAGGATAGGTTCTCTAGACAGGTACTTCTTTCCACAGATACCATTTTGATGTGACAGTCACGAATCTCCTTAAGAATCACTGAAATATAGACCTCGGCTATAACTATATATGAGAGGAAAAGAGAGTTGGGATGACAAATTCATTGCTGCTTCATAGTTAAATTTGAAAACTGAAATGTAAGAAACCTTCTTTTTAATTAAAATTATATTTTGACTGATATTAAAATTTATTTATAATTAATTTTCATTATTTTTACAAGAAAAGTAGCATTTGAAGAAATATCATATCTTTGAGCACATACAGACCAGTTTTGCCATGTAAATAAAATCTTGTCTTTGTATGCATTTACTAACATTTATTTTAACAGGAAAAAAAACCCCACTACCACATTATTGAATTTCTTTGGCCATATTTGACAACTCAAAATCTGGCACCAAATCTAGTCAAGTCATCTCTAGCTTTCATTACATTAATCTAAGAAGACAGATGCAATCATTCTGGTAATAGTAGACACCTTTTGTCCACGACTAGAAAATCTACCATCCAAATATGTCTTTCTCTTTTCATTGTCTGCGAAGAAGCCTCTGGCAATCATCTTAGAAGAAGACATTTAGCTTTCAGTTTTTTAAAATTTCGGGTAGATGAAAATTTCCCTAAGCATCCTTCTGAGGTCACCCTACTAGATGTTGAATAGACTTAGTCCTGCCTGGCTTAGAAATTCAAATGGCATCAAACTTTTGGAGTTTCAATTCTTACACAGTACATCAAATGTTATTTCCAGATCTCATTACGTGCTTGTATTTGCTTCAGATACACCCTTATTTTTCATTCAAGTTTTAACTTTGTGTGCTTAATTAGAAAAAAGAGTTAGCTAGTGAATAGTGATATATTCTGTTAAAAAAAAAAAATTATACTAATAAAGTAAAAACAAACAACAAGCAAATAACAAGTAAACAAAACAAACAAACAAAAAACCCCAAAAAATCAATTAACCAAAAGGAATTGTTTTGATAATATGATATTGTTCTAGACTATGTCTAATTAGACAGGTATTTTGTTTCACTTTTAAATAAAAGCCTTCTTTAATTAAGAATCTTTTGGTGTAGGAGACATGTTTCTTTTAACAATATTTCTAGACAAATATCTCTTAAAACAGATTTTTTTTTTAAATAAGAATTTTTTTTTTTTAATAGCAACATCACATCAGCATGGTATACAAGCAAAGTGTAAGCTGTATGCATTACAAGGTATCTTGGTGAATTGGCATGTAACGATGGTAATTATTAGCACTTTTACCCTTATCACTCCAGTGCATGGGCATCATGCCAGTTTTTATGTACTGCAGGGCCCTCATTCTGTAAATTGAAAAGCATTCTAAAAAGCATTTATGTATTTATTTCCTAATCTCACTATTTTTACTTAGTCATTACCAAATATATTGGACTTGACATAAATCATGTTAAACTTAAAAATATCTAACAGCATCAAAATACAACGGTCAAGAATATGTGCCATAATCAGTTTACAGTTACTTACTGTTTAACTCAGCCACATTAACAAGCTACTCTTCCATTTATGCATTTCTGGAGGAAATAAACTGGATACATATTTTAAGGTGAGAATACCAGACTACAAACAGAAAGAGAAGCTTGTTTTAGACTTCTGAGATGAGAGGCACTCAGTCAGTATTTTCACTCAAAGTATTGTCAATAATAATGAGAGTGTTATCTGAACTATACCACAGTAACAGCAAAGACAGAAAATATCCTACCTATAACGTCATAGATTATACAGGTTAAATACCCTCAGGCAAAAGATGGATTTCATCTTTTGAATATGCATCAAAATATGCACTTCAACCATTAAACTAGAAAGGACAAGAAGACCAAATCTATCACAACTTCTGAGAAATTTCTCTGTGAGTGATAAAGGCCCTTAATGTCAGGAGATGGATCATGAATTCCAGATGGAGAGAGAAGCTTTTTCCAGACCAGAATAAAGTGCCTCTCTTTAAGAAATGAAGCGTAAGACCTGCAGCTCTTCTCAGCACTCTCTTCTAGCAAATTATTTCTGCTTAGTTCAGCAGCCTGGCTTCATGGATTGCTTTAGGTCTGTAACACTCCTCAAGCACTTTGAAGGGGCTTGGGCACTGAAAACAGAGTATGTATTCTACTCCGTGGCAAAATACATGAAAGAACAAGAAATTTCCACATCAGGCATTTTTAGACCTACCTCCACACCCAAAGGCTTTATTATCTAATGGCCAAGAGTTTCTTATCAATTCTGTGTAACTTACTTGTTATCAAATTAGAGAAAATACCACTCAGCCTGGCTGTTCTGCTTACTAGTATTTTAAATGTACATATAGATAATTAATGAAAGTTTGGGGTTTTTTCTCTTAGGAAACAGGAACTCAGAAATCTAATATTGTTTTAAAGTTGTAACAGTTAAAAAACACTAGTGATCTAATGGAGTTTTTTGTGTTGGTAAAGTTGTTTATTTGTTGGTTTGTTGTTTTTTGGGTTTTTTTCTGTAGTAGTGTAATCTGGAGTGATGAATCATAGTGGAATGTATTAAAATTGAATTCAGCTTCTGAGTTTACTAAAGCCAGTAGTGCCTGTGTTTTAAACATGCTCATTCAGAGCAGACACTCCAGAAAGGCAGGTTTTAATCTGATACATATCCCTATAACACCACTGTGTGATTTTATGTTTGTCTGTTTTGAAATTGAAAGTGCTATATGGATACCCATGGAAAACAGGATTCCTCACCCAGCTGTCATACATTCAGAATTTAAGCGGAGATACATTCAAGTACAAGCTTGAATCTAGCACCTGTGTAACTCGTAGTTATGTCTTTGGGTTTTTTTAGGTTTAAGCTGTGGTCTGTGTGGTGGGTTGACCTTGGAGGGATGCCAGACCTTCACCCAGCCCCTCACACCCACTCAGCTGTTCTCTTACTCCCCCTCCTCAACAGGATAGGCAGAGAAAAGAAGATGAAAAAGCTCATGGATCAAGATAAAGACACAGCTTGTGTGGTGCAGGAGGATGGGGAATGGGGGTTGCAGTCAGTCCACAATAGTTCCTCTTTGATGCTCTCTCCTCATCCTGAAATTGGAAAGTGTAGTAACTGCACCAAGCTATAATTAATTCTTTTTCATTAAACAATGTCAGTATCATGGCCTTTGCCCAAAATGCCTTTTTTTTTCTGCCTCCAGGTAGTTATATTAAATCTACATCATTTTATATGAATTTTCAGGGTCTCTGTGGGTACATAACAATGATTGCCACTTTTCCATCATACCATTTGTGTTTTCATTAAAAAAAAAAAAGAAATTTTCTGTAGTAAAATAAGATAGGTAAAGTCTCCATAAGGTTTGGACATGTTTATATGAGTTTAATTACATCACTTTTATTAATGACTTCTCATTAAAGCTTCTTTAACAACAAATTTCAACTTTTAAACTCAATGTAACAAATAAGAGTTTTTTGAGCGAAATGCGCTCATCTTGAAAACAGAAAGCAGATATGCTCCAAGATCGGCCTTACTTTTCCAGCTATAACCACTCAGGGCAAGACTGTCAACATCAATTAAACATTTCTAAGGTAAGGAATAGATCTGGTAAT
>QWTY01082831.1:1659-20187 GCA_008033365.1 Pseudorectes ferrugineus | reverse complement strand
ATGGATGGATGGATGGATGGGTGGATGGGTGGGTGGATGGAGGTCCTACTGGGATGCTCAGAGGCTGCTGAGGGTCCCCGAGCCACCTGGCTGGGGCTTGAGAGCTCTTGGATGATCCTGCCCCCAGCACAGGGTGACAGTCCTGCTCTCCGCGTCTCCCCGGCAGGTGCTGGGCGCTGAACGAGAACATGGCCTACTGGTGGATCATCCGCATCCCCATCCTGCTCGCCTCCCTGGTAGGGAACAGCTGCCAGCCCCAGGACCTTTTGGGTAACAGCAGCTCAGCCCCTGGCTCCCGGCCCTGGGCAGGGCTGTGATCCCCAGGGAAGCTTCCAGCAGAGGCCAGGAGGGAGATTTGGCCTGCAAGGACCAGCCAAATGCACAGGGGGTGCACACAGGGGGTTCAGCCATTTGCTGACTCCCAGGTTCTGGGGGTTCATGAAGGAAGTTGGGGTGCTGAACCCCAGAGAAAGGGGCTGGGGGTGGCCCCTGCTGCTTCCCAGCCAGGATTTTGGGATGGCAGGAGGGGAGGAAGGGCAGCAGCAGCCTTGGCAGCACAGGGGGTGCCATCTCCTGCTGGGTGAGCGTCACAGCCAGGGTGGGGGTGCTGGGCTCTGTGTGCCCCTGCCCTGTCTCCCCCTCCCAGATCAACCTGCTCATCTTCATGCGGATCCTCAAGGTGATCCTGGCCAAGCTCCGGGCCAACCAGAAGGGCTACGCTGACTACAAGCTGAGGTGGGCCGGGAGAGGGGCGGGGACAGTTTGGGATAACGGGATAACACCACCTCCACATCCCTCCCCACGCCTCTCCTCCACCTTGCCCATCCTCAAACGACCAGCCTGGGATTAACTGGGAGTTTTGGGGTCCCCTTACTCTCTTCCAGGCTGGCCAAAGCCACCCTGACCCTCATCCCCCTCTTCGGGATCCACGAGGTTGTTTTCATCTTCGCCACTGACGAGCAAACCACGGGCATCCTGCGCTACATCAAGGTGTTCTTCACCCTCTTCCTCAACTCCTTCCAGGTGAGGCAGGAGTGAATCAAGTCCTTGCTCTGGGCACACCGTGGAGCAAAGATCGGGGGTCCCTCTCTGAGCTTGCTCTCCCTGTGGTGCTTCCATGGGAAGGGTGACACCGTCTCTGCCCTGGAAAGTGTGGTGGTTCCTCCCGTGCTCCCTGAGGCAGCGCTGCCAGGGGGACCTCAGCCCTAAAAGCACCCAGAAGTGGCCAGGGGGAGCCTAAGCCCATCCCAGCCCCAGCAGAGCCATGGCAGGGGGGGGCTCACTCCTGGCTCTCCCTGCAGGGCTTCCTGGTGGCCGTGCTGTACTGCTTTGCCAACAAGGAGGTAATGTCCCTGTCCTTGTCCCTGCCACGGCACCTCCTGCCCACCTTGCCCCCCACCCTGTGCCTGCAGGGAGGGCACAGCCAGGGATAAGCCCCTGCTCCCTCCCCTCCATGGCAGGTGAAGTCCGAGATGAAGAAGAAGTGGCAGCTCTGGAAACTCGACCACCCAGTGCTCTGCTGTGCCCAGTGAGATGGTGACCAGCCAGGGCAGAGGGGCTGCCGGCCACGATGGCCACAGGGCCTGGCTGGAGGGCAGGAGGCTGTGGGAAGCTGTGCTGGGCAGTGCCCACCCGGGATGGCCAGGCTGGGAGCGGTGTCTGGCTGTGCCACACTGGGGCTGCTGGAAGGGACATCCCTGCTGTGACCCGAGGGGGAGGTGGCACCCCTGGCTCTTGCCAGGCGTCGCTGTCCCCTCAGCAGGGCCTCGCCTGTGCCCAGGGGCTGCGTGGGCAGCGCCTGCCGCTTCCTCCCACTGCCCGTGCAGCAGCAGAACCTGGCAGCCTCCCCCCTTCCACCCAGGGAACCCCTGGAACACGCAGGGAACCCCTGGAACACCCACACCCACCTGGGCATCCGTGGGATCGCAGCAGCCAGGGGGAGCCTGATCCTCAGCAGTGGGGATGGGAGATGCTGCCCAAACCCTGCACCCTGGGCTACACCACATCCAGGGCTGCCCTGTCCTCTCGTGTCCTACCCCAGGATCATCTCACCAGCACCCTGGCAGCTTCCAGTCATCCACAGCCAGCCTGTAAAGCTCCTCTCAGCGAGGGGCTGCTCCTGCACCCCCTCCCCAGCCTCATCACCAACACAGAACAGCAGCACCCATCCCCTCCTCGCTGCTCTGCAGCTGCACAAAGGCCCTGGTCCCCCCTCACCACGGGCAGAGCCAAGGATGGAGCCTCAAAATCACTTGGGAGCAAAGGATTCGAGAGCAGCAACTTGCTGGAGCAGAGCCCCACCTCCCACATCCCAGGTCCAGCATCCAGCCCAGCCTCCTCCTGCTGCATTTCCAGGCCTGGCAGGAGCTCAGGAACCATTTTTCTGGCCAAAGGCTAAAATCCTGGGAGTTTGCTTTCCAGTGGGGTGCCAAAGCATCATCCCACCCTGGCCAAGCAGCCGGTGGATCCCAGGAAGCCCAGGAGCAAGGGAAGCATCTGAAGTGGTGTGGTTTGAGCAGGGCTGCCTGTGCCTGGCTGCCAGCTCCTGTCCTGGTCCTGTGCTCTCCTGGAGGAGCCCAGAGCAGCTGGAGACCCCCTCAGCACCCAGCCCCTTGCTCTGACCCACAGGAGCAGCACAGACACGCTGCCAGTGCTTGTTCCCACCACATTCCTTCCTCTGCCATGCACAAAAGTCCCCTCCAGGCCAGGGGAAGCAGCTGGGACACTCCAGGAGATGCCCATGGACACAGGAGGTTCTCCAGGTCCTGCCCAGTCCCTGTCGGGCTGGGAGAGCCTCTCCTAGTGCCTCATGGAGGGGCTGCCTCGAGAACACAAAGCAAAGAGGCTGCGCCAGGCTGGAGTCACACAGGAATGGTCCTGGATCGATGGAACCCCCATGAAACCATTTTACACATTAACTCTCTTTGCAGATGTAAATAAATATTTATTTTTCAGCAAGCAGAGCCTGCTGCTTCTGTCTACTCCAGGGGAGGGAAACAGCTGGTGGACACAGACAGCTGAATCCCCGAATGGATTGGGGTGGAAAGAACGTTAAAGCTCATCCCATCCCACCCCCTGCCATGGGCAGGGACACCTTCCACTACCCCAGGCTGCTCCAAGCCCCGTCCAACCTGGCCTTGGACACTTCCAGGGATCCAGGGGCAGCCACAGCTTCTCTGGGCACCCTGTGCCAGGGCCTCCCCACCCTCACAGGGAACAATTCCTTCCCAATATCCCATCTAACCCTGCCCTCTGGCAGTGGGAAGCCATTCCCTCTGTCCTGTCCCTTCTCCCTTCCAGAGAAACCCACACACCACAGACAGGCTTCTCAGGTTTTATTAATTTATCCAAGTCAGCAAATGCTATTGTTCCTCAGACAGCTCACCAGACTCCTGCTGCCTGCACGGCCACCCTGGCACAAGGAATGCTGCTTCACATCCTACATTTCAGGAATTGCCTCCTCAGGGATACGCTGTTGTAGAGGATCCCCTCCCAGCTGTCCCCTTGTCTGCCCTCACATCCCTTAAAGCCTTTACACCTGGGCTCCTGCAGCACCTGGTTGGGGCCTTTTTCCTTCACACACACACTGCCACATCTCCCTCCTTTTCCTTCTAACCTATTGGATAGATCATGTTAATCCCCCAAATTCCCTTTATTCCAGCCTCAGACTTAGCAAAGCCAGCCCCAAATCCCTGTAGTTGCCTTCCAGCCACTGTTCTGAAGGCACTGCTGAGCCAGGGCTTCCTTGGCTCTCCAGGTGCCCCCAGGCCCTTTCCCTTAGGATTTTGGGGGGGGGAGCTTTGCCTTAAAGTCAAGGGAAACAGCACTAACAAGCCTGTACTAGTGCAGCCAGAGGCAGCACCAAGGCTAGGGAGAGACCCCTGGCACTGCCCACCCTTCCTCCAGTGACAGGGAATGAGGGACAAAGCCCCCAACGCTCATCCCAGCACAGCCTCAGGTCTCTGAGGAGTCTCCAGGGATGCTGCATGAGGAGAATTCCCTCCACCTCATCCAAACTCTTCAGGGTGAAGCTCCTGCAGCCTCATCCTGCAGCTGGCACTGGGTGCCCACGTGCTCCATGGCATTTTCTCAAGATGAAAAACGAGTGCCTTGTGGTGAGGGTGGGAGGTAACCATGGGCAGGAAGCAGCACCCCAGAGGGGGGGACACTGACAGGCACACAGGGCACAGCTGAGAGGGCCACACCTGCCTGCTTTGGGACAGGGACTGTCCCCAGGAAGCACAGACACCCCAGGCAGAGCAGTTGTCACCCCTGCTGAACAGGACTCAGGCAGCTCATAAGAAGGGGTGACCAGCTCAAATGATGGAGCTGGATGGATTTTTGTATTTGGGATCTGTGACCAAGGTCCAAAAATCAGAAGGAATACACAGTTCCATCCTCTTCCCAAAGGCACTTTTCCTGATGCATCAAGGCCCTCACTCACAGATTTCAGATTTTGACTGTTGTGTTTTTCCCCCTTACAGGATTCAGGAATAAATGGGAACAGAGTCACTGGAAACCACTTTACTGTAAGGTCCCCGTCACCAGAGCCCTCAGCCAATCCCAGGGACAGGGCAGCCTCTTCCTGCAGTGCCTGTCCTTGGCAATGCCCACCCCAGAATGCCCTGGCAGAACTATTTCCCAACACTAAAGCCTGCAAGCCAAAGGCAGGCACTGGTGAGGAGCAAAGCTTGGCACCACAGCTCCATCTGGGCTGTGGTTTCTTTGCCCACCTCCCACAGGGGACAGAGGAACCCCTGTTCCTGCTCTGCTGCCTTGGCATTCCCCTGCTTGCCAGAGGCATGGGAAGCTCAACAGTCCCAGCTCCTCCTTCCCTCTCGTGTCTTTCCAGGGGAACATCTGCCTTGCTGGGATCTTGGCCCTGGCAAACCAGACAAACAACCTCTGCCATAAAGCACTGACCACAAAGCCAAGGTTTTGGGGATGGAACAACTGTGATGTCCTGGTTCTGGCCAGGACAGGGGTCATTTTTGCAGGACCAGGATCTCCCTTGTACACTTCTGTTATTGCTGTTTCTGTTCCTCATCTCACTGCTGTCTCCAGTAAATTACTTTTATTTCAACCAGTGATCTTCACCTTCTGTGCCTCCAGGTCTCCTCTCAATCCCACCCCAGGGGAGGGGGAAGAGGAGCAGTGAGGTGGGAGTGTTTCAGTGAATGCCATTCCTAAACCACCACACGTGATCACACCCAGCCCCTGAGGACAGCAAGAACCCAAAGTGAACCAGAGTGGGCTGGCTTTGAAGAGGAACAGGCTTTGAAGCCCAGATCTGGGATGGCAGCAGAGCAGACATTCCAACAGAAACAGGGCTGCACTTTGAGCTCCCCTGCAGCTCAAAGAGCCAAACATCACAAACTCCACTCCCTTCACCCCTCCACAACAAACTGCCTTTTTTATGGCCTCAGATCCATTCTCTGGGCCAATCCCCACGGCACAGGAGGAGCCAGGGACACATTTCAGAGGCCCCAGGGAGCTTGGGATGCAGAAAAGGATAATGAATTGATTGCTGTGTGCAACTGTCACCTTTCTACCACCACCCAGACCTGAACAACAAGGGCTGCAGGAAGGTGAAGGCAGATAAAACTTCCAGGCTTGGAGCTTCTCCTCCAAACCTAAACCTTTCAAACAAAGATCCTGGGAACCTTGACTCAGGCCCCAAGAGCTGCTGGTCGTTGTCCTCTGCTGTCTCTTGTCCTCCCAGCTGTGTTCTCTGGTGGCCACAGCCTCCTCCGTGCCCCGCCAGCCGTGGTGGCCCTCGGCAGAGCCGCAGTGCTGCCGGCACAGCCCCCGTGCTCCCTCTCCCAGGCACACTCAGCTTCCGGGTGGAACAGTCACCCGACGTCGGTATTCCTGCAGCCACCAGGGAAAGGGGACAGTCACCCTCTGCTGGGACAAAGGGACAAGGGGGCTACAGATTTTCCAAAGGAAGAACCAACCAGAGGGCACACAAGGACCAGTCAGGGCCCAGCCCTGGTGTGTGGGCTACGAGTGACCTCTGGGGATGTGGCAGGGAGGGATGGCGTCCCCTCAGTGCCACGGCCCGTGACTGACAGGGAGGGATGGTGTCCCCTCAGTGCCACAGACTGACACTGGCAGGGAGGGATGGAGTCCCCTCAGTGCCACGGCCTGTCCCTGGGCAGGGCAGTTGTTCCCACTCACCCTCCTGGCTTGGTTATGGCTTTGGCCAGCTCTGCCCGCTCTGCCCCAGGGCTTGGAGCCTTTGGAGGTTTTGAGTCACAGTCTGCAGAGCTTTTCCTGAGGACAAAGCAAAGGGCAAAAGCAGCATTAGGAAGGGGACAGGAAACAGGAAAGAACAGGCTGCACTCAGCCACTGCTGTGCTGCCTTCCTGCTCTGAAAACAGGTGTGTCTCTACTGTCTGCAAGTTGCTGGGACAAGTTCCTGTCACCAGGAGAACAGGACACAGGATTAGGGAACCACTTCCCCAGCAGCTCTCAGCACTGAGCAGGAGATGCAGGCACCACCCCCCATCTCTCAGCCTGGACCTGTCACCAGGGGATGAAGCAGAGCCCAAGATCTGCAGCAAGAATAAGTTGCCAGCACCAACTCCAGAGCCTGGAGGCTTCCCTGGAGGAGCAGGGATTGTGGCGTGTCTCCCAACAACCACTCGAAACCACCAAACCCCACCCAGCACAATAGTCCCTCCACGTGCCCAGAGTCCTTCCCGCCTTACCCATCTCTCCCACACACTCCTCCAGCACAGCTGACAGCTCAGGCAAGCTCAGGGACTTCAGGGAAGGTGGCCACCCTTCCAGCACTGCAAGGACAGGGACACAGTTAATCCATCTGCACACACTCTGGGACACAGCACATGAGAAGTTGTTGCTGGGAAGCATCTCCAGCCAAAAGGGTTCCAGTTAGAGGTTCTGAATCACATAGGAAGAGAGCTGGAGCTGCCTGTGCCAAACTGAGGAGTTTTCTGGCAATTCTACCACTTAGGAATTTATGTTTTTATACTGGCTGGGTTGTTTATTAAGAGAATCTCAAAGGGATAAAGTGTAGTGGACAGAAATCAACAGGATCTCTACCTGTCTCACTTCAGACACAGGCAGCAAAGAACGGGGCACCAGGAACATGTCCCAGGCAGCAAGGTCAGAGAATCTCAGAGTCATGGAATGGTTTGGGTTGGAAGGGACCTTAAAGCCCATCCCATTCCAGCCCCTGCCATGAATAGGGACACCTTTCACTAGACCAGGTTGCTCCAAGCCCCCTCCAACCTGGCCTTGAGCACTTCCAGGGATCATTTACCAACTCCTAGGGATAAGGAGCTGCCCAGCCACAGAGGTTTGTCCCATGGATCCAACAGCAAAATCCCCCAAACTGGTTTAGGGAATCAGGCACATGTCCTGGTTCAGACCCTGCTCCAGTGCACAGGGTGGTAACAAACCCAAGGTGCAGCCACAGGCCCATGAAGCAGGGCTGTCACCGGGGCCTGTGCTACAGCTCTGCATTTTTAGCCACAAACACCTGCCAGACCCCAAAACTTCCCACTTGCTGAGAACCAAAACTTGCTGAGAAACTCTGCAAGTTAAACTCCAAACGCCCTGGAGAGCTTTAAATGCTTCTCCTGAGCAAGAATTAAACTCACTCCAAGAGTTTGGCTGCTCACTCATTCCCAACTGTCTGACTTCATCCTTTCAGCAAGGAAAGACTAGCAGGGGGTTTGTTTTGGGCTCCCCCTCTGCAGCTGGAGCTGGCACTTACCTGGGCGCTCCCCGGGCCGCTGGCTCTCCCTGGTGCCGCGCTGCTCCCACGTGTCCGGCGCTCCTTCGCCCGCCCGCTCCGGGGCCAGCCGGGCCGACAGCTCCGCCTGGCAGCTCCTGCCAAAGCACACCACAGCCATCAGCAGGGCACAGCGACACGCTGGGAGCGACACTGCACCCTCCTACAGCCTGCAGTACCTGCGGGGGGTGCCCAGGCAGCGCCTCTAAGGCCCCGGGGTTCAACCTACTCCTTGCTGCTTCCCGGGAAGAGGAAGTGGTGCCCCAGCCCAAGCTCGGGGCGCTGGCACTGCTCAGCTCCCGGCCACTGCTCCCCATCTGCAGCACAGCCAGCTCTGCCCCGTTCACAGAGGAGCTGTGGGGGGACAAGACAAGGAGGGGCTGGGGTGAGCAGCAGGAAGCCCAAGCCAGGGGTTGTGCCTGGTCTGTGTGAGAACCAAGCCTGATCCAAGGTTTCTAATGGGCAAAGGAAACGACCTCAGGACAGGCAGGAGGGGCACCCAAGTTCTCAGGATGTCATCACCATCCCACCAATTCAAGCAGTGTGTGTTCAGAGCATGCCAGGGCCCTTCTACAGCAGCCTCAGCTCCTCAGTCAGGGGGGAAAGCCAGGCTCTGCCCCTTGCAGTGGGAATATTACTCTGCTGAGCTTCTGGATCCAACTTCAGCTCACCCTGGCTTGGCAGCAAGCAGACCTCACTCCCTCTGGGCTAGGATCCATAGGCAGCAGGATTTATGCCACTTTCAGGGATGCCCCTGTTCTGTCACTAGACAGAACAAGTCCCATGACAGGAGTCCAACTGGGGCAGAGAGAAAAACACCACAAAGGCAGTAAAAGGAGTGTCAGGAGGTGGGACAGGGCCGGTTTTTCTGCCAGGTGTCACAGAGTTGTAAGAGAAGTATTCTTCACTTGCAAGTCACTGCAAGTCCTTTGATAGGCTATGGAAGTTAAAAACTCCTCTTTGTATTCACCTGATCACCAAGTTTTACCCTGGGCACTGGGTAAGCACAAAACCTCAGCCTTTTGGTTGCTTCTAGTTGAAACTGGAGCACCCAGCACCCCAAAAAAAGCCATTTACAGCTCATGCCTCTGACCAAAGCTTCACATGTGCTCCCATGGCTGTGGCTTTCCACTAGGGAAAGTCAGGCAGGACCCAAAATGTGTTCAGGTACCAGGTGAGCTCTCCTGCCTTACCCTGAGCATCACCTGTAAGACTGCCAATATGACCCCAAATCCCATTTCCCAGCAGCCTCAGTGCCACTTCCTCGGAATGACTTACTTGATCTGATCCAGCAGGACTCCAGCATCCTTGGTGATGGCCTGAGCTTCTCTGAGCTGGCACTGGATGGCATTCCAGGTCTCATCCCGCTCCATCAAACAGCTCTCAGCCACTGCACGCAGCTTCTGCTCCTGGCACACCTGGCCCTTCATCACCTGCACCTCTTCACACCTCTGCAGCAGAGCACACTGGGGATCAGGCTGGGAGTACTGAACATCTCCTACCTGCTGCTCTCACATGTCCCTCAAGTCCCTGCTATTTTAATGCCCTAGGCAGCCAGAATGTTCCTTTCCAGTGGGAAAGGAAGCTGGATGAAGCTTGTATACTGAGTACAGGTTCTCTCCACACCAAGCCCAGCCCCACAGTTACAATTCCCCCTTCCTCTGTTTACAAAGTTACTCATTAGTCCAAATTTCCCAAACCAACACAAGGGTGTTCACTGATGGCTGCACAACTTCACCATAAAAATGACACTGCTGGGAAAGAGTAGGGATTTAATTCCTGCCCCTGGCTCCTATAGTTCTCAGTTGGATGGGAAACAGACAGAAAGGAGTACAGAGAATGAGGAGTGGGTAAGCTGTACTTGTGGCGTACTTGATGCCAAGTGCATCCACTGCAAGTCACGGCAGGAAGGAAAAGCATCAGAGACACAACAAAAGCACAGCATTGATCACTTCCTGCAGGGTGTGTAGGGCCCTGAGGAGCTCCCAGCAGCCTCACCTTGTGCAGCTGGATGGCCAATTCCTGCATCTCCGCCTCCAGCCGATCGGCGTAGGCCAACTCCAGCGCGTCGCTGGGTGGGCGGGCGCTGCTGTGCCAACGCGCGATGGCCGAGGTCATCTTCCTCTTGGGGCCAAACAGCCTGGGGGGATGGAACCAACAGGGGTCAAGCCCTGCACCACCGGTCCCTAAGCCCAACGGGATGCTGTGAGGACCCTCTGCAGTGTCCTGGTCTCTCCAGGGTGCCTCCAGAAGCAGGAGCGCGTTACAGTGAGGACATG
Organism: Pseudorectes ferrugineus; assembly: GCA_008033365.1. NCBI lineage: Eukaryota > Metazoa > Chordata > Aves > Passeriformes > Pseudorectes > Pseudorectes ferrugineus. The sequence continues at coordinate 10,146 of QWTY01082831.1, read as the reverse complement.
GGGATGTCAATTTGTGTGGGAGGCAGCCAGAAGAGAGCAGCACTCCCCAGCTAAACCTTCCTGCCCAGGCTGGACATGGTTTGTAAGGGAAAGCTGGGAAGGACAGGACAGACACTCACGTGATGCCTATTTCCTTCAGGTCACTCTCTGTGAGGGTCAGGAAGATCCGAAGGTCCACGTCTTGCTCCTCAAACACCTGCAGGTACTTCAGGCACCCAATCTCCTCAAGGAACGTTGCCAGGTCCTGCAGCCCAGACAAAACAAATTTATTTATACCTTCACAACAAAAGCATCACCATTCCTCCTAATCATAAATATCTGCTTCCTCATGCTGTTGTAACACCTTTCTGGGTTCCAGAAGCAACCACAACTTCCTGTGGTTCGCTGCCCTTCTCCACAGCCACACACCAGGACTGGCCTCTCTGCTGCAGCCATGGCCTCTTTAACAAGTGCAGAGCAGAATGACATAGCACCATCTACCCCAGCCCACACCACTGCCAGCTTTGATAACCACCAACAGGCCTGAAGGGTCTAGGAAACCCCTCCAAGCAACAGCAACATCTCAGCAAACAGCTCCTGTACAAGACATTGCTGTTTCACAAGCGTTTCAGTTTGGGCAGAGGTTTGGAATCCAAGGTGTTTTGGTGACCTTGGAAAAGCCTCCCACGCCTGGTACAGTGACAGAGCCTGCAGGATAAGTGTGTGTGGTTACCTGGGGCCCTGTGTAGGCTGGGGGCTCAGGAAGGACCAGGTGCTGGCTGCAGCCCCCAGCCTTCCCCAGGCAGTGGCTCCACTGGCTGTCACTGTTGCTGTAGCGAGTCCTGCCCTTAAAGCTCTTGGCTTGTTTCCGACTCGGGGGGCTGTTGGCATGGTCAGAGTCCTGGAAAAGGGAAAAAACCACCCACAGAATGGAAAGGATGATTGTGCAGAGATGTCAGGATCACTGGGGCTGGCAAGTGCAGATGCCTCCAAGACCTACTGCAGCCCCAGAGCTGTCTTGACCCATGTGAGCTGTGAGTAACCTCCAACCTCTTCCCCTTCCCTGGTTTCCCTGTCCCTGGAACAACACCTTTCCTCACCCAGCCTGGTCCTATAGGCTCCCATGGGGGTAGAGTCACCCAAAGGTGACAGCACTGCCCAAGCTGAAGGCAGAGAAAGGAAAATCCACCTCATTGCTTTCCAAGGAGCCTTCACTGCTGACTCCCGGCGCTCTGATCAGGCATTCGCTGCTGCTGCTGCTGCTCCTGATGGTTCCCAAGCTGTTGCTGGACAAAACACTATCCTCTGGAAAGGAACAGGAAAAAAATGTTCAAGTACAACTTTGTTACATTCTGGTGTTGTTACACAATTACCAGCAAAACCTCCTGGAGGTGCAAAGGAAGGGGAAACCCAGAGCAAGGCTTCATGTGCAGCACTCAGGATACAAAAGAACCCTGAGTCAGAGATATCACATCTGATCCCCAGCACTCATCTTTCCCCAAGTCCATTTGCTACCAGAGACACTTCTGGAAACAGCCTTGCTCTGTCTTCTTCCCACCCTCCTTCAGATTATTTGTACAAATTGATGAAATTACCACAGTAAGCTTTATCTTCTGTAGCTAAACCATCCCAGCCTTCCCTCAGGAGAGACATTCCAATCTCAGCATCTTACTGGGAAGGGAAGCCATGGCCTGGACTCACACCCAGCTGTGCACTGCAAGCTGGACCATGTTCTGAGGCAGTGACCTACCCCTGCTGCTGCTGCTCTCCACGTCCAGCTCGTTAATCGGGGAGGTGACATCCCTGTTCCGGATGACACCTGGCTCACAGCTGCCATCGCTGCTGAATGTGACGTAGCCCTGAGGGGGCACCTGCTCTGTGTGCAACAGGAAGGGAGAACAAAGATTAGGATTCAAGTTATCAGGGAGGCTCCTGCAGAAAATGTAACCACTTATGGATCTGAAAATAATCAAAATGAGAGACTGTCCTCTCAACTGGCAGGTTTCATTCTAAAAAGCAGAACACCTGAGAAATGCAGATTCCTGCAGCTCCCTCACATGACCCCACAGCAAATGTACTTCATTTACATGCTTACATTGAAAGAAAGTCAGAGGAAACACCTCATAGCAGAGATGTACCTTCAACAGCAGCTTCCAGCGTTCCCGCTCCTCTTTATACCCAAATTATCAAAGGGGAGAAGCAGCTGCTTAAGAGAGCAAGGTGCCAGCTGTGTGCCACCCCCAGCCCCACACACCCTGCAGAACCAACCCCTCTGCAGCTGTGCTGAAACACCAGGAGCATCCCACTGGCATTTAAGAAGCTGACAGTAACATTCCAATACAGCCTGTGGGAAAACAGACTTGTGTTTAAGAGAATGAACTGAGCTTTGAACAGGCTTTCAAGTCCATAATCTTGGTTATTCCGGGCAACCAGTCTGAGAAATACCCATGACAGACAGTAAAACAAACCTCCTAGCACTGCATCCAGGGGCTGATGTCTGAACTGGGGACATCTTTCTCTTGGTCTGTTGCAAAGGTTTTGCAATCACATTTTTAGAAGCATTTCAAGAATCAGGGAAGGCAAAACTCACAAGTTCATTCTCATGATCAATGATTTCTTGGCCACTGTGACCACCTCCCTGTCATCAGCTTGAGAAGGGCACTCAAAGTTTTGAGCCTGCCTCAAAAAGGGAAACTGAACTGTTCTCAAGAGTCAGGGGCACAGTAATTGAGGTGAGAGCAGAAAAGTATCCCACTTATCAATATCTAGCCTTGACAAAAGAGTTCAGGGGGCTTTCTTTCTAACCCAGACACTGGACAGTGAACACCATCATACAAAGCTATCTTTGTTCTGTACAAAACACACATGAATCCCAAACAAAGAAAAAATGTGTAGCAGGAAAAGCTGCAGTACATTTGAGGCCTCAGGGGACTGTTCCTCAGGCTCCCAACTCTCCTCACCATAGCGAGACTGCTTCCTTCCCCCAATCCCAACTGCTGTGATCTTGGCCAAGGCCTGGGGCCCCTCGTGGATGCTGGGACCCTTGGTCCTACGAACAGGTCTCTGTCTCTGGGGAGCAGAACATGATTCATCTGAGGAACTCAGCTCTTCATATTTGCCTGTAGTTCAAACACAGGTTGTTAGCAGCACAGGAAGTCATTTGCTTTACTTGCTACTGGTCCCATAAATGCAGTTGAAAGAAAAAGGGAAATGTTAAAGAGTGAGGGTGAAACAGCTAAACTAGGTCAGAAAGGGGCCAGCAGACAAGAGCTATTGGATTCATGCCTCTTCCATCCTCAGAAATGCTGGAATTTCCAGGATAGACCAGCTAGCACTACCCCATATACACAGTATAACATACTTCCAAACTATCAAACACCTCACTTCAGGTTCCATCTTAAAATGAACGAGGTAAAACATCTGTTACCTGGACCTCTGCAGAAGACCTTGGGCACTGGGGCTGCATGCAAATCTATCAGCCCCACAATCTTGGTGTGGCCACACTTCATGGCCAGGGTCCGTGCTGTGGCTCCAGTGTTATCTCTGACATCTGCTTTCACTCCCTGCAGAAAAAATACCTGTTTAAGTGCACATGGCAGAGGGCAGTATAGAAAATATATATGTATATTAAAAAAACCCCAAAAATTGTCTTAGCTCCTCCATCAGCAATACAGGCTCACCTTTGACAGGCAGTTCAAGCTGCACTAATACCCTGAATGCCTTTCTAGTCCTCTCCATTCTCTCCAATCCCTGAATGCCAAATAGCCCAAGCATATGGCTCTTAGTTGCACTGGGAACTGTTTGTTTGATCTGAAGTGTTTTGTATTGCTGCCTCCTTCTGGCAGTAAGCTGGACCAGTCAAATGGGATTAAAACCAAATTGTGTAAGAGCCCTGCATGTTCATAAGCTTTTGGATGCAGATGTCCACTAGCCTAAGCATGCAAGCCTGTAAATACAATAGAAAAATTACAGCTTCAGTTGTTTTCTACTTCAGTCATTATTCAGTTAAATCTGGACAGTCAGACTTCACTCCTATTCCTGCAAGGGCAGTGTCAGATCATGGTACCAGCCTGCAGAAAGCAGATACTTTGGAAACAGTCCTGAAAGTCTGGGACTTCAGATGTGACTGTCATCAAGGAGCAAAAATAACACTGTCAAGAAAAGTCTGGTGTCAAACTTGTGGTAGTTTCTCCGAGGGCTGGAGCCAGAGACTTCCAGCTACACAGAGAACTGTCAGGACACTTACATGATTGAGAAGGTACTGAACAATTATCTCATGGCCAGAAGCAGCTGCTTCCATCAGAGGTGTGTATCCACAGACTGGCTCCCTGGGGAGAGAACACACACATGGACTGGTATAACCACAGCCGAATCATGCTGCAGTTTTGCCATACCCTAACAGAGCTTCTCCATCCCTCAACCTTTGCTGAGCACAGACTCCATGATGTATTGGCTGTCCTGCTGTAAAATTTCCTGTGGAGATTCAGTGTTCCTAAATTGGCTGCACAGCAACAGATTACTCTTCCAGCTGCAGGTCTGCCTTTAAGAGCCCAAATCAGTTTTGCAGGAGCTAATAAAGCAGGAACCTCTTGTTGCCCTCAGGCAATTCCATGTTCCTAAATGTGTGGCGGCCCCCAAGGCATGGGAATCCAGGGCACACTTCAAAAACCAACCTGAACTCTGAGTATATAAAATAATCAATAGAAAGACTTGTGAAGTGTACTTCAGAAGGTGTCAGTGTTTAGCTGGTAATTAAACAAGCAGTAAATCTAATTTCCCTTGCTCTTAGTTTAATAAACAGGGACAGCATGGGCAGACTTCAGTTTGCAGGTCACCTGTCCCTGTATTAGCTGTGCCACACATCCTGAGGTACAGGGGGAAGACAAAAGCAGGTGTCTGTTGGAGTGTGTTCATCTGCCACCTGTTGCTTTCATACTGAATGATAAATGACAATGAAATGACAATGAAATGACGGATTCCTCCTTACTTGCAGTTGGCATTTGCCCCATTCTCCAGTAAGAACTTGACCATCTGTTGGTGACCGGCGCTGGTGCAGTGGAACAAGGCAGTCCAGCCATGGATGTCCTTCATCTCCAGCTCTGCCCCTTGCTGCAAGAGAACAGACAATGCTCCTTACTGCACCTGCTCTGCTCAGGCTTTCAGCCACTGCCCCTCTGTGCTGGGACACCAGGAGTTTGAATTAAATCCCACCACGAAGCTGAACTCGCAACAGAACACAAAGTGGCCACCTGTGGATAATCCCACCCTAAGCCTTTAAACCACGTGCTGTGGCTTTACCTGTTTTTATGGGATACACACCTGCAGAAGGAAGTAAGCAACACTCTCATTGCCACAGCTTGAGGCCAGCATGAGGGGAGTCTGGCCTTCCGGGGTGGGGATGTTCACGTTCACTCCTGCTTCCAGCAGCAGGTGCACGATGTTGTCGTGGCCGATGTAGGAAGCGTACATGAGTGGGGTCCAGCCCCCACAGTTCCTCTGGTTCAAATCCAGGTCTCCACTAAGGAACCGAGGAAAGAAGTCACATGAACTACTGTGCTGGAGCTGTGGACCACAGCTGGCTCCTGCAGACTCTTGTTATCATCTAGCACTGAAGCCTGCATGGGAATTCCTACCAGCTCAGCACAACCTCCCCCAAATTGCAGAATCACAGAATGGTTTGGGGTAGAAGGGACCTTAAAGACCACCTCATTCCACCCCCCTGACATGGGGGGGACACACCTCCCACTAAAACACTAAGGAGGTAATTTCTATCAGCAGATTTGCCCCTGCAAACTTTGTGCCAAGAACCCTTTGGGAGTCCCAGTGACGTGTCCCCGTTGCCCTGACCAGCGTGGCACCAGTGACAACCACCCCTGCAGCAGGTGGCACCCCAGCTGTGCCCTCTCCAGCCCCTCTCACCGCTGGATGCACTCCTGCACCACTTCGTACTGCCCGACGGAGGAGGCCGTGTGCAGGTCCAGGGGCACATCCAGCTCCTCCCGGCAGACCACGTGCCCGACCCCGTGCCACATGGACAGGCTGCGGCTCAGCAGCTCCGACTCGCTGGCTTCGTCGCTCAGCTCCGACATCCCGCCCTGAGGAGCCAAACCAGAGCACAGCGTTCAGCTGCTGATCCCTGCTTGCCATAGAATTACAGCTCCAAGGTGCCACGGGCTTGGAAGGTGAGGCCAGCTTGGATGTGTGGGGTTTCAAGTTCTTACCTCGACTTTGATCGACTCCTCAGCCTGAGGCAATAACAGTTGCTGGGAAGATTTTGCTGGAAGTTCTCCCTTGCTGCAGGGAACTCTGGGATTCCAATACACTGGAAAAATAAAAGGCAATAATGCTAAAACCCACATCTTTCAAATCTCATTTCAAGATTCCAGAAGCAGTGGCTTTATTTCCTCCCTGCCTAATCCAAACATGCCTAAGGCAGCTTTGAATAACTTCGGCAAGAGAAGACTAAACATCTATTTAAGAACTGAAGGTAGGCTTAGTGTTATACAAAAGGATGTAATTCTTGCTCTGCATGTTTTATAATGCAGGGAGAGAATTAAGAATTAATGTGTAAGACATTCCTGGTCTTCTCCATCTGTCTTGCATTATAGGATGGCCCTGATTAAATTAAGACACAGCCATTAATAATGACAACTGCCCACTGCTCCCAAAAGCAGTCAGTGTCACCTGAAGAGGGTGCACACTCCACTGTCATCAGGTTGTAAGCAGATTGTTTCTCCCATTTATTGTTTCAGCCCTTCAGAAGCAGCCCAGCTCCATCTCAGTGAATCCTGGAAAATGCTGAAACACTGGGAGCAGCAGCACACCTGCCCATTCATTATCCCAGCACACCCCCCATCCTGCAGACACAACTTAATTACACAGCTCCTCCAGCTCCAGGACTGCCTGAAAGGTTTATCCCAGCCCCGGCCTTGGGGAGCAATTGCAGATTAATCATTTGAACCTCTCACAGGAGAGTGTTCTTGTCTGGCACTCCATGAAGAGCTGCTCAGCACAGCTGCATCCAGCAGCTGAGGGCTTCAGCTGCAGCTCCAGGACACAGAATCCCAGAATGGTTCAGGTTGGAAGGGACCACTGGGTGTCATCTCACCCAATCTCCCTGCTCAAGCAGGGTCCTCTGAGCACATTACACAGGGCTGTGCCCAGGTGGGCTTTGAATACCTCCAGGGAAGGAGATCCACAGCCTCTCTGGGCAGCTTGTTCCAGGCAATCCCATGGGAATTGCTTTTCCCTCCCTGTAGTCTCATTGCCCTCCATGCAGCACTCCTGGGGTTTGCCTGGTCCCTCTACAGAAGCTAAGCCAACATAAAGTCTTTGTTCTTCCTGATAACTTCTTGTCAGTTTAATTCCTTTGATTCATTCTGGGGTCTGGCAAATGCCAAATATGGCACTGGTGAGGAACAAAAGAAAGCAGGACCAGGCTTTTCAGCAACAGTTGCTCTTCAGATTCCCTCGGCTCTATGTTCAATAACCATACTCCTGTTTTCTGAACAACTGAGAGTCTTTGCCTTGCAAGCACCAGCCCCCGTCTTATATTGTAAGAAAACACCTTTAATTCCTACCTCTTCACTCCCCACCTGGATCCTTTCTCTCCGACCTTCCTTTTCTTCCCCTCCTTCATCCTCAGCTTGTTAAGACTACAAAAGCATCATGTATTCTACTTCATCAACCGGTAATTATTTCCCTTTAAAAATAACTGTAAAAGCACCTACTTTGCCTGACAGCAGCAATTTGTACTGCACTGGGCAACCCAGAGGACTCACACAAGAATATGCAGAGCACAAGTGAAAGGCCTGAACACATCACAATCAAAACACAAGGAGAGCTAAGTGAGTTGAAGTGGATCATAAGGGGGAAAGTAGGAGTTTCTCACTAAAAGAGATGTCCCAGGAAGGCCAAAAGGCAGCGAAAGGAGGTAAAATCCAGGGCAGTTTGTAGAAGCACATTCAGGTGCAAGTGAAGCTCGTTGTTCTTTATCCTCCTTGTTAACTGGGTTCATTAATTATGAACCACACAGGTTTTGGTCTTTGTCAGAATCAGCCCCACTCAGGTCCAAGTTCCCAACACAGCCTCGGTGAGGGGATCCACAGCCAACAGGGCAATAACCACAGGACAGAACATCCAGGACACTCAGCCTCACTCCCACACCTCCCCTGTGCTCTGCCTACATATTTGCTTTCTGATTTTTATTTCTTTAAAGCTCTGAGATTTCCCCTCAGACTGAACTCCAGCAGGATGTCAGCTCTGCAGGCACCTGAGGACAGCTGCTCACCATCTCCAGGACAACAAGAGTAATCAGAGCCCTCAGGACTGAAATGGAAAGACCTGGGTGAAACAAAATGGGGGTTGTCTGGTCCAAAGAGGAGGAGCCTGGAGGGGACATGTGACACCAGCCTCAAATACATATTAATCTATAATAGCATGGAATACCAGGATGGCTTGGGTTGAAGGGACCTTAAAGATCATCTCATCTCACCCCCTGCCATGGGC
>QWTY01082830.1:0-10381 GCA_008033365.1 Pseudorectes ferrugineus | reverse complement strand
CCGCCCCGCCCGCGCGGTCCCCACACACCGGAGCCGGGCGGGGAATGCCGGCGGGCCGGCCCGGGGCGGTGGGTGCGTCCTTCACCTCCTCCCCGCCCGCCTGCTCACAGACACGGACCGTGGTGCCGGGCAGGGTCCAGGGCCGAGCCACAGGCCGCAGGGCCGGAGAACGCGGGCACTAATGCCTATTCTGAGGAAGGAGCTGGACAAGCACGAAATGGTCCCTCTGGAGATCCCAGAGGCTGAGGGACAGTCGCCGTGGGCAGCAGGTATTGCCCACCTGTCACAGTGGAGACAAGAAAGTACCAGGACTGATTCTGCACATTTTATTTTGGGGTGGGCAGTGAAGTATCAGGTTGCTTCCAAAGGACACACAACTTGCAGTGGCCATTGCAGGGGATTTCTCAAGCCGGGACTTTGGGATTAGGCAGCGATCCCCAGCGCGATGGTGAATGGCAGTGTGTGCTCCCCACCCTGCTGCAGGAACGGGAACGGGAACGGAGCAGTGCGATACCCTAGGCAGAGGGAGGGACTTCAAGAAAGCAGCAATGAGTTGTGTCAGTGAATGGACCCTCTCTGGCTTCTCAGTGACCCCAATTTTAATATAGAAACCAACAATATTTTTTTTTTTTCGCAGATTTGGGCTGGAATCTGGTTTCATAGCCCAAAACTCTGAGTTATGAAATATTTCAGAACAAGTAAATTTCTGGACAAGCCTGGTGATAAGAGATGAGGGATCCTATGAGCTGTCATGCCTTCCTTACTCGTGTGTCTCTCACTATCCTGTTGATGCCATTTCTTTTGCAGACCCTTTGGGCTTCTCCACATACCCTGTGGGTCCCTCTTCCCATAGTAGCTTTGTTCTTCTGCTACTTCCCTGCCTCCCAGCCCTCTTTCTCTTCCTTCATCCTCATCTCCTTCATCTTTTGCTCTGCTGCTATGTGCTCAATGGTCCAGATAATTCATACTTCACACTTCACAAAATCAGTGTATATGCTCTCAGGGATGAAAGAAGACACATCAGTGTGTTTCCTCAGCAAATGGCCTTGTCTCTAAGCAGTGCCCCTTTCTCCTTGCCCTCATCTCCCTTCTCTCAGCTCTTTTACTGATGGAATTCACAATGCTATCAGTCATACCTAAAGGTTAAGCTCCAGAGGGCAGAGATCAGCCCTCTGAAAACCTGACCTCAGTGATGACTAACTTTTATGTTAAAAGAATCATGGGGTTTTTTCTTCTCAGCTGTTGCATCAGACCTGGGTGATGGTTGCTCCTAGGCAGACACATCTTCTCATGGGGCAGTACTGCAGCTGTGGCAATTGTGTGTGTCACCTTGTCAGTGGTTACCGGGACTGAACGGACTCCTTTGCTCTGTTGTCCACTTTATGATGCGGGGATATTCCTTCCCTTCCCTCCTCGACTCGTTAAATGGCTTTCCAGCACCAGGGGAGTCTGAGGATCTAACACAGATGACATGGCCACAACTGTCTATCCCAAGCCCTTCCTCCTACTTCTTCCTTCTCCCTGCCCTTTGTTCTGTCACTGGCACCCCACGACCACCACCTGATAAAGCACATGCTGTGAGCTCCCTTTGCTGTATCAGCTTCGGGATTTTTCCTGGGAACCCTCCTAAGGCAGCCAAGATCAAGAACAAAAGAGAAGTGCTTTCTCGGTGCCTCTCCATCCCCCCTCCGAGGCTGTGCCCTAGACACTCAGCTGCTGTCAGCACAGAGACATTTACATCTTTTACAGCACTCCGGCTCTACTTCTCACATTTCTCCCCCAGCAAACACCATGGCCATTTCAGTGTGTGCCTGGGGGCAGGGCTTGGGAAAGGACTGGGGAATCACAACTTGAGCAGAGTTTTATGGGTCTGTTTGCACTGAAGGGCCGTATCTCAGCTCCCTGACTAGCTACAGACCCAAGAGAAATCCCCTCTGCATTGCTAACCTGTTACCAAAGTGTATGCCATGAATCCAGGGAAGCAAGAGCTGGGCCTGCCTTGCTAGGTCCTGGGCTCCTTGAGGCAGTGCAAGTTAATTCCTTGTGGTGTTTAACCGGAGCCCCATCTGCTCCTGCTTGCTAGGTGTGAAACATCCCATCCCCCATCCTCCCCTGCCTGCTGTTCCATGCATTTTTGCCCTGCCCTGGACCAGTGAGGGAAGCCAGATCCTCTGGCATCCCTGGCCTCCCAGCCCTTACCAGTCGTTCCCCACTGCCCCTCTATATTTCCATTTCCCTGTGGTCCCTCTCTGCCTGCTGGCCTGTAGCTGGGATGTAGGGAGAAGCCTGACAAACCCATCTTTCACTGCCTTTGTGGGGTAAGTGGTCCTGGGTGTACTCTGAAGTAAGCAGCAGCTTCTGTCATCCCAGAAAGAAACACAAAATTGCAGCCTTGACTCTGTAGCTTGCTTTCCCTCTTTCCCAGGTCTTTCTTAATGCTGCTGGCTTTGTGTGATGTTGCGTAATGAAGCACTGCCAGAAGATTATCCCCTTCCTGGGCTTTCCAAAACTGAATCCACCATTTCCTGCCCATGTTTCCAATTTCTAGTCTCCTCATAGGTACCTGTCCTCACTGGAGCTTGCAGCTTCTTCAGTGTGGGATCACCTACAAGCTTTAGCCCTCTGTCAGATCACTAGTAAGGAAAGGGGAATAAAAACTCCCATCCTGGGTTTCAGCTCTGACTGTATTAGGGTGTGAACTAAACCAGCTAATTTCCAGCTGGATCAGCAAGCTGAACTGACTGACAGAGTCCCTCACACTCCTGTGCCACCCCAAAGCAGAGGGTGGGAACGGGAAACCGAGGGGGAGCAAACAGCATAGGCCAGGCTCAGCATGGCTTAAACCTCCATGGAGCCGCACCACGGGCTCCTGCTGTGATATCTTAATGATTCTGCCTTTTCCTTCTCCACAGTCTGTGTCTTAATTAGCCTTTCCCCCTCCTGTGGGCCAAACTGCTCTGCTTTCTTTTCAATCCTCCTTCCTTGTGCTTTGCCTCTAACAGTGTCTTTCTACTGTACACTTCAAAGGCTTTGCTTGCTGCATCTCCCCCATGCTGGCATTGGCTGGTAACACCCCCAAAGCAGGCCAGGTCTGCCATGAACTCATAGTCATTGAAACGGTTTCGGGCCCTTTGGATCTGGGTAAGAAGCAGGCATGGGGGAGGAGAGGTCAAGGATTTTCAGCATTTCACCTACGAGAATTATTAGTAACACAGGGAAAAAAAAAGGGAGGGAAGGGACCCCTCCTCCACCCACCCTCCCCAGAGGAGAGCCCGTTGAGGGCAGAGTGCTTTTATGTGCAAGTGGGAGGGAAGGAGAGTGTTAGGGCTTCAGAGGGAAATGCTTTGATCTTGACTTTGAATCTCCTTCAGTTCCCAGCTCTCCCCCACCCTCCCACCTATGGCCAGGACCACAGGATACGGCCAGGACTCCTAGTTCTTGCTCAGTGCTGGGATACTTCACTTGCTGGTTCACATTTAATTTCCTCCTGTGCACCTGGGAGCCTCGCAGAGGCCTTGTGGAGCAAGAGCACAGTGCCAACACCAAGTTCAAACTTTCCCTCCCGTCTAACAGAATGGGAAGAAAAAGGGAGCCCAGCCAGCCAGAAGCCAGAAGGGAAAAGAGCCCCAAGCTAAGCAGAGGTGAATTAGAGATGTGACCTACTGTCAGGGCTCTGGTCCCCCAGGGCAGGGGGCAGTCAGACCTGGCTCTCCTTTGCATTCCTGGTGCATTAGACTGGTCAGTGCTGAACATGACCCAGAAGATGAACTGGGAAGCAGTAACCATTAGGAGAGGGACAGGGAGTGGCTCTCAGGAGACAGCACTGATGTCCTCTGGTCCCACAAAGAGTTATTTTAAGTTGGAGAGAGGAGAACAGCAATGAGAGCCCTTGGTGTTCTCTGCAGGATGGGAAGGAGGTGGCACTGAGGGGTGCTGGAGGATGGGGAACGACCCTGAGTTCTGATTCACTTCAAAGGGAGAGGACGATAGGGTGTGGGAGAGACTTAAGGGCCTCCAGTCACTTGTCCAAGGTGGGATCTAATGTGTAGGCCAGTACCCCACTTCCCTTGGGAGATGAAACTCCTGACTGGGCCTTGCCCTTAAGCTGTATTAAAGTTCAGGCCAAATACTTCTGCTGTCTATGTTGCCCCTTTTTTTCTCAGCTGAAGTCACTCCTGTTAACCACTCTCTCTTGCTGAGGTTGATGCACTTGGATATCCCTGCCCACCAGTTCTCACTTCAGCACCACTAAATAGATTTTTTCCTCACATAATCTCCTATTTATAATTCAATCACTGCAGCTCTGCAACTCCTGGCTGAAAACTTCCTGTAGTTTGTTACTTTCCCTCTCAGTATGATGTGAGCAGACCTGTCTGCCAGTGTCCAGCACTGTCCTGGGCATGCACAGACCGGAGGGTGCCTCGCAGGACTTCCCTGCAGAGCCCAACAGTTGGTCTCTCTGAGCATCACTTCAAGGGCTCCAGCACAGGCATGAGGCAGTGGGTTCAAAGGTGGTTTCAGGCTGGGAATGAGAAGTACCAGATAATGTGAATGCCAAAACAGGACTTTCTGTCACTCACAGTAAACAAGTTAGTACAAAAATTGGGGTGGATTCCATGTTTTCCAGGTCCCCCTTGGGCAAAATCGCACCAGAACCACCTGACCTTCCTTCTCCCTAAGACTGGTGGGCATATTGCAGCTGCAGCAACCCAATTTCTGTTGCCAATTCAGGCTGCAAGCTCTGCTCATTGCTCTTTCCTTGTGGAGCAATGCCAGGCACAGGAGAGAAAGCCAGCCAAGACAGTAGACACTTAGGACCCTCCTAGAAGCTCCCATGCTCTCATTTCCATCAGCCCCTCAACAGTCGCAGCTCCCCTGACTTCCCAGAGAGATTCAAATTCTGCAGTGCTCTGGAGGGAGACAGGTGGGAAAAACAGAAGCCAGGGTACCAGGAATGGCTGTAAGAGGATGGACATGTCAATTTAGCCCAGGTATAGATCATAAATGGATCATAAAGTAGTGTGGGTCAACCTTTTCCAGCTACAGAGGTGGTTTTGGCAACTGGTCCACAGTCTGACCTGCCCCAAATGGCATTTGGCTGCCCAGGTGTTTCAGTTATATCCCATCCTACCTGAATAGTCTCGTCGGGTCCACCCATGGACAGCCCTGCAGTAGGTAGGGTGCTCTGACTCCCTCCACTCCTGGAGGTCCCCTAGCTGGGACTGGGGAACCTTCCTGATGGGGTGGATAGCTGAGTGTTTAAATGTTGTCCCCATGTGTGGCACTGTCAAGATTGTCACATTACAGTGACAGAACCAGAGCAAGCCCTATCTTATTATACCAGAACTGAGCACCAAGTCCTTGAGACATCCTTCCTCATGAGGTTCAAGCCAACAAGAATTCTATCTGCTGAACAAAGAGATTGCTCTTGACCTGGGAGAAGACTCTGTGCCCAAACTTGGAGCAGTAAAACCTGCCTTACAGCACATCTGGTAGCACGGTGCCCAGAGACCCCCCACAGATGGACATCTCTGCACCTTTTCTCTGAGCCTTGTCTGGGAGAGAATGGTCTGCAAGCAGGCAGGTTAAAACACAACAGACAGAAAAGCTTCTGGCAGCCATAGCTAAACTGCAAAAGGCTCCATGGTTGTAATGCTGAAGCATCCTGCACCAAAGCAGGAAGCACTCTGGTCCCCCACTGAACTCCTCCAAGGAACAGAAAAATGCTAACTACTTGTTTATAAGCTGGAAGCGGGTGTGTGCAGTCATCTGCATAACAGAACTGCCCAAGCTGTCTCTTTGTGTGTTTTCCAGCTCCTATGTTAATCACTGACCCTGCTGACTCCGGCATTTACCAGTGTCTCACTGCCCTGTGAGCACCGCTTTGCATTTGCAACCGAAGAAGTTAAAAGGATGAAGGATGAGAAGGGAAGCTCAGCAGCTGTGGATATGAACACCAGCCTGCCAGAAGGGAAAAGAGCCAGGACTGGACAGGTTGATAGCAAGAGTGGAGGTGGCTTTGAAAGATTGTCTGAAGGGGATAAAGCTTACCAGGGAATGGTTTAGGTCTCTCTTCCTTGCACTGTAGCTTCTCTGTTTCCAGTGAGAGTGACTCCTGTGAGTCCTGAAGGCTGGGGTTCAGTGTCACCTGGGGTGGTGACTCCTAACTGAGGCTGGGAGGACTCTTAAGCAGCCAGTCCACAGCTTCCAGGGAGCCCTTTCCTCCTGTCAAACCCTCCTTGCCTGGCCTCCCCCTGCATTCCTGGGATCAAATGTGAGACAAGAGAAGTGGGGAAAAATGCTCTGGGATATGTGCTTCTAGGCAGTGAAGGTATGCCTTGATTTGTGCGGCAGTGCTTGCCCCTGGACAAAGGTGGAAGGGAAGGCAGCAGGACAGGGATCTGGGCACATTTACCATTTGAAATATCTGTGTTTAGTTTCTTCCTGAATTGCACAAGAATCCTATACATGGTGTCTCCGTGAGCCCTCCTGCTCTCTCTCGTTGCCAAATGCTGCAGCAGAAATGAATGCCACAGTGAGGTTCCCCAAGGGCAGTGGCATGTGGGGCAGGAAGCCCTTGCTGTCTCTGGCATCAGGAGTTACTTTGTGCCCCTCACTGGATTTGGGGCGATTGTGGCAGGTTTCAGGCTGGTCCCCAGGGACAGGCTGGAACTAGATACTGCCTGCAGCCAGAGCCACACACACACAGGGGACATGAAGCACTGACACAGCGAAGATCCCAACTCTTCCCTCTTGACCAAACTATGACCCCTGTCATTAAAATGCACCCAGGACTCACACCAAAGACCAGATGGGCTCCTTGGGTTCCTGTTTTGGGGTGGTGTAGGTTGGGATGAGACAGGTTCTGGAGAAAGCTCTAGAGTTCTGGACATCTGAAGAGGCCATGGGGTGGAGCTGGTGTTGACAATTTAGCAATGCTGGAGTGATGCTGGAGCGAGGTGCCTGATGCGGCTGTTTGCACAGCCTCACGTGATGCCCAAGGGACAGGATGAACCCATTGTGAGAGCGGGAGTTAAGGAGGGGGACCTCGGCCCGAGATTAAGCTAAGGAGGCAGCAGGGCAGAGATAATGGGGAGAAAGACAGCTCCACCGAGGGTCCAGGCAGCAGCAGGCAGATGGAAGGCTGTCCAGGAGACTGCCCAGAGCTGAGGACAGGGAAAAGGTTTCTGTCATTTGGGTGCCTCCCACAGACAAATGAGAAGGTTTTGACGGGCAGCTGTGTCTGCCTTAGGAGCCCAGGGGTCCAACCAGCCCGGCCTTGCTGGTGAAAGGGCACCACTTGGGAAGGAGAGGGGAAAGGGCATCTCCTAGCTAGCAGGACAGAAGGACCGTGGCCTTGTCAGGAGCGAGCGGGGAGAGGGAGCAGACACACATGCAGGCTGTGCCAACCCTTGGGCTGCAGTGACACTCACCGGGGAGCTGGCTGCCCCCCGTGGGACACGATGGGTGCCCCGCACAGGCGCCCAGCTCCCACCCGGTGGCCCCATTGGGCTCTGCCACTCGCCATGGGGCTGCAAGCCCGGGCGGGGTGTGGGGCAGGAGGATGCTGCGGGGCGCAGGGTGCCCGGGCGCTCCGGGGCGCAGCGGGGCAGGGCGGCCGGAGGCGGCGGGCCCTTTAAGTGCGGCGGCGGCGGCACAATGGCCATTATCACTTTAGCTTTGGAAGTGACCCCCGGCCCGCTCCGCTTTCATCTGGGCCGGGGCCGCGGGGATGGCCCGCTTCCTGGCGGGGGAGGGGAGGGCGGGGGCCGGCGGGGAGGGGAGGGGAGGGGCGGCCCGGCCCGGGTCGGCCCGGCCCGGCGCCGCACGCGGCCGCCCGCTCCCGGGGGTCACTGCGGGGCTGGCACCGGGGCGGCCGCGGCTCCGCGCCGCTTCCTGCCGCCGCCCTTAAAGGTGCGGGGCGGCCCAGGGTGCGGGTGGGGCGTGACTTGACCCGCGGAGTCAGGTGAGTGCGGAGCCGTGCCGGGCGCCGTCGGGGCCGCGGCTCCTCGCCATCCCTTCCAAACCCGCGGGCTGTCCCGCTGAGGCGGCACCTTCCCTGGGCGGGCGGGCGTCCAGTCCCGTTCTGCCCTCGGTCTCCGCTCGGCAGCTGCCCGGGCACCGGCGGCCTCTCCCCTGGCCCGGGGCTGTGCGTCCCTTTGTCTCCTGGCGAGGGGAGCGGCCGCCCGTGCTCTCACCCGGGGTGCGGGGCTGTCCCTGTCGCGGGGCAGCCGCACAGAGCCACCTCCGCCGCCTTCGGGAGAGGCGTGAGCAGCCGCGGGTGTGTGGGGCTGGGGGTGTCTGTCAGGCGCCGCCCGCACCCCAGTGCTCAGTGCCCCCGCCCGAGGGGCGGACGAAGCCGGGCTTGGCTGCAGCGCTCGGCCTAGGTTAAGGTGGGTCTGAGGCTTTTCCCTCTCCCGATGAGCGATGCCCGTTCGTGAGCTTCGGTGGACGTGTGGGTGTTGGCAGATGGAGCAGGCTTCCTGCTGCCTTTGCTGCTCGCCCCTGGAGCTCCTCCGGTGATATTTCGAGCCTAGACAGCTCCTGGAGACTACCACTTCTGTGCTCCTGCTGTATGGTCCCGGTGGTTCAAATATCCTCCTCTCAAATGAGAGCCTTTACTACTGGGGTGGCCTGAACCCGCAGCTGGGGCTGGGAAGCGAGCCACTCAACCCAGGTGGACTGGGGTGTGTGGACACCTCTGCTCCTGTGAGGTACCAGGGGTCTTGGGCAGTTGGGGTTGAAGTCTCTTGGATTCCTGCTGGTGGGAGCATTTTTGGGACTGGCTGGGGGAACTTGCACTACTGGATGCCACCAGCTCATCAGTTTAGGTGAGGGAACGTGACCTGCAACTGTTTCCTTATCTGTTACAATGCAAAAGCGGCCAGGTTAGGTAAAACCTTTATCAGCTGCGAAAGCTGCCTTGGTTACTTCTTGGTGCTGAGGTGATTTAGTGAACACTTGTCTGTCGTGTTCAGCATGCTTCCCTGGGGGTGTGCAGGGAGAAGCGTTCCCTTTGCATCAGGTCCTCTGTGTTGGGAGCTGCTGCGTTTGATCTGGCCATGAACCAAGCCCCCCAGCTTGTCTGACTTCTGCTTCTGATTTACCCAAGACCTTCCCCACCTGCCCCAGGAGCTCCCTGCTGCTGATTCAGCTGTGGGTTTTGCCTTAGGATTGCTCTGGGCAGCAGGAGCTGACAGTGACATTGAGGCTGTGGATTTATTGCTGAAGAAAAGGATTAATGGCCATTAAGCTGTGCCTCCAGCTCTCCCTCTCTCTATCTCCCCCAGTCTATAAGGGCGTGGGAAATGCCCACTAGGACAGAAATACCAGGGTTGTTGCTGATGCTCTTTAGCCTATGTCAGCTATGTCCTCACCCTCTCCAGGGTAAAAAAAGTCTATCTTGCCTTTCCTGGCTTTTCTGATGGGACAATGCTCCACAGGCCTTGGCTGCTGCAGGGGGAGGTGATGGCTGCTGCAGGGGGAGGTGGCTGGCCCCTAAAGGGTTTGACAGACCACAGAGAGGGAGGACTTGGGCTGTGTTAGCCCTGTAGTTGTCCTGAGTTGTGCCTTTGCTTCAGCTCCTCAAGCACATGTCACTCAACATGGACTTAGTCAAAATTTCTATAAACTACTGTAAATTTCTACAAACTTCTAGGAAAATAACAATGCAGACTTGACCTGAAGTGACAACTCCATGCTTTCTCAGACCAGGATTTTAGGAGTAGGTTATCTTCCCTGCTTCACAGGTGTGTGCATTCTCCTGTGTTTGTCTCTAGTAACTGATGCCCTACAGCTGTGGGAGCAGCTGTAAGAACGTTCTGGCTTCTGACATGCAGGGGATCGTGGAGGAGTTTGGAGCAGGGGAAGGGGTTCAGTTGGTGTCTACCTGTGATCTGATTAAAGGCAAGGGGCAGCAGCAGCACGGAGGCTCCTTGTGATGAAGAGCTTGTATGTGTCTGTGTGATTCTGTGGCACCTCATGTTGTTTGCGGTTTGGTCGTGGCCAGGGGCCACAGATGCTACAGCAGTAATAACCATACCTGCAGCAGGGCTGAAAATTGGCAGAGTTCAGGCAGGACATCTGCTTTACTGTAGAGCTGCTGCTTTTCCTGCCTCTACTGTTCCTCATGTACCCACAGAGCTGTGCATGCATAGTGATAAACCTGTGAAATGTTGAGAGAAGGTGGGCTCTGCCTGGGATGTGAATTAAGCAGGCTGCAAAGTGATGCCGTACCTATTAGGCACGATATGAGAATGAAGCTTAGGAGAAAATGGAGGAGATTTGGCTTCTTATTTGAATGAAGTGTTGTGGTCCCTGGGAGAAAACTGGCCCAAGAGGGAGAGAGTAGTCTGGCTGGGGAGAGATGTGAGCTGGCTAG
>QWTY01082827.1:405-11620 GCA_008033365.1 Pseudorectes ferrugineus | reverse complement strand
CCTGTCCCCGCGCTCACCGGGGCTGATCCCGGCCTGTCCCCGCGCTCACCGGGGCCGGTCCCGCCCCGTCCCCGCGCTCACCGGGGCCGGTCCCGCCCTGTCCCCGCGCTTACCGGGGCTGATCCCGCCCTGTCCCCGCGCTCACCGGGCCCGATCCCGCTCTATCCCCGCGGCTCACCGGGGCTGATCCCACCCTATCCCCGCGCTCATCGGGCCTGGTCCCGCCCCATCCCCGCAGCTCACCGGGCGCGGCCGGCGCGGGCCAGCGCCAGCACGAGCAGCAGCGCCATGGCCCAGAGCAGCAGCAGCGCCAGCACCCCCGGCCCCACGCCCAGCGCGCCCGCCATGCGGCGCCGCGCCGCCGCTTCTGCCTAGCAACCGCGCCGCCCCGGCCAATCAGCGCTGCCGCCAGCGCGCCCCGCGCTGTCTATTGGCTGGGGGGCGGAGGTCGGGGGCGTGGCCGCCGCTTCCCCTGCCCTGCCTGGCTCTCCCTCGGCGCTTCCCATTGGCTGAGGGGGTGGGCGGGGCTGCGCCGGAGGGGCCGAGTGCCGTGTCCCGATCCCGATCCCGATCCCGATCCCGATCCCGATCCCGATCCCGATCTCAGTCCCGATCCCGGTCCCGGCCCCGATCCCGGCCCCGATCTCAGCCCCAGCGCTATTGAAACCCGGCCCTACTGAGCCGGTCCCTATTGAACCCCGGCCCTCCTGGGGTCATGGGATTCCCCAGGATCCCGCGTCAGCCGCTCCCCGTCCCTCTGGGCCCCCGTCCCAGAGCTCGCAGCTGCTCCCGGTGTAACGGGAATTTCCCTCCCGTCCCTGCTCCCGGTGCAGACGGATCGGTGCTTCATTACCTCGCGTTGGCCGGCGCCAGCCAGCTCCTGCCCACCCCTCTGCAGGGAGCACCTCTGAACACGCTTTCACCCCCAAACCCTAAAACTGAGCTGTCCACACCCTCAAATATATTTAGGGCCAAAACCAGGCAGGTTTCGTTAATACAGTAACGCTGACACGGGGACTACAGCAGGGTTTTGGAACAGCCATGCTGGGGGGCTGGGGCAGCCAAGCCAAACTACAGAGGTTTGTCAATGCTATAAGGATCTTCTAATAATCAAGACAAGAGGAATTTCCGTATAAAATGAATATTTCAGCCTGTATATAAATCCTGTCTCTTCACAATCACATCTTGCCCATCAGACCCAGGCCAGTGTGGTTTGACGAGCGACTTTATCATAGAATCCCAGAATTGCATAATGGTTTGGGTTAGAAAGGAGTTTAAAGACAATCTTTTTCCAACCCCAGGCACTCCGGGCTCAACTACCAGTTAACCTGAAAAAACCTAAACACTGATATTTTCTCTCTCAACTCCTTGAAGTCTGCAATACTTTGGCTGCATAAAATGTCACCTGAGTGGTGTTTTCTGTCACTTCTTTCAAGGGGAGGAATAAACCAGCGGTTAATTATTCTGCGCAGCATCAACCTGCCTTTCCCTGTGATGAAATCAGAGTCGCCAGCATGACACCAAATGCTCCAGCAAGCAGAACACAAACTGTCTCCGACACCTGCCTTTACTTGGCATCGAGTGGCAACTGGCTGCCAACATATTAAAAGCGTATGTTTGATAGCAAACTCCTTCCTGCTCCGCTTCGTGTTGTTAATCCCACCAGGCAGGGTTTTTTCCCCTTCTGCAATCCCCGCCTTGTTGATGTCCATCTCTGCCATTCTTTTCCCAGTGTTCCCTTCTGTTATTCGCTGTGCTTCCTGCTCTTGCTGGCGCTGAGAAACTAAAATTTGCTCCCATTGTTTGGGAACCTCCCTCTGCTTTTCTTTGTTTTCCCATTTCTTTGCGGTTTTGGAACCCGGTAGTTTCTAAAACCCCAAATTTCATTTTTACCAAATGGTAAACCCACAGTTGAGGAACTGGAAGAAGATACCTGGGAAAACCAATCTCATTGGTGTGATATTTCCAAGCACAACCTTCACTAGAGATTTCTTCAACCCATCTGCAACAAAGCTCATCATCCTAAACACATCCCTCTTCTGCATCTCAGCCTCCTCCCAGCGTCAGAAATGCCTTGCTGGGGATTTGCCTTACAGAGTGCTCCATGAGCCCATCAGTTGAACGCAAAGATCCGATTTTATTGCCAAAAAATCATTTATTGCTGGCCTAAAAGAACTTTTCCTTCCAGCTTTTACCTGCTGGGATTTGGTCCCATTTATTGCTTGTGTCAGAGTTGCATTGCACCTGGAAAAAAGAAGTAACAGAAAGTGGCAGAAAGGCAATGCTGGGTATAAAAGGTGGATTAAAAACATGGGAGACCAGCAAATATTGAGGATTTTTGTGTTGTTTGCATGACTCTGGGAGAAGCTTCATATTTGTGGTGTTTTTTTCCAGGATAACTGTTGATGTAGGGACGTTTGCTGGTGTCACAGATTCAGGTTTCTCCAAGACTTTTGATTTGCAGCATGTGGCATTTGCATCCAAACCCTTGTGCCGGGGACAGGACACATCAAAGTGAGGACAAGTGATGTGGTAATGATTAATTCTAGCTCCAATGTTTCTGATATCCATAATATCGGTATCATAAAGCCTTTCCTGGCAAGGCTCTCAAGCAATAACCTGCTTTAAATAAGGAGAAGCAGAGTCATACAGATGCTGTTGGACGCTCGTGGCCCAGAAAACCCAATGCAAAGGATTTATTTGGACACAAGTAACTCAGTGTTCTCCAGCGGATGGGAGCTGCTGTCCTGCCAAGGAGAAGGAATGATTTGAAGGATGCTTCATCACTGTGGATAGTTTTTCCCAAGGAAGAGATCAGGGAATTGTGGCATTTCTTGGCAAAGGCATGACAAAGATCCTGAGGCTGGCATTGGATGAAATGGGCTTGGCAGAGAGATGCAATTAGTGCTGAGGCTAATTAAACGCTTGGCGCAGGAGGACAGAGAGGTCACCTTCCTTCAAGATAGGATCATATGGATCAAAGCTCTTTTTTAAGACGCCGCTCAAGGAGCAGCCCCTGGAAACAGGGCGGATTTGGGTCAAGATGGCCTCTTTTGGGTTAAAACCTGCAAATCCACCCTGCCCAGCTCATCCTGGTGGCCAAAATAACCGACGTGGTCTAGTATCAAATGATAATAAATGATCAGACTCTTGGTGGTGGAGTTGGAAGCGCTGAGGGAACTGATTTAAAACTGTTCGCGCAGTCGTGAGACTTCCAGTTTTACGGCTGGAGCTCCCCGACGCTCCAATATTAGAATTAAAAAGAAACAGGCGTTGATGCAAGAAAGAAAATATTCTGCTCCTGATTTAAAGACTAGCGAATTGCTAAATATTTTTATTAGTGGCAAATTTGCAGCTTGCTGGAACTAATTTCACGCCCGGTAGATATGGAGCTTAAGCTGGGAATGGCGTTAAATTACTCTCTTGTAAGGGTGTTTAAGCCTTATGATGGGGATCTGTTGGATGGTGGGGACCTGTCTGGGGACCCCTTTTCTGGGGGGAGTCCTCGTGGGTTGGGAGTCTGGAGATGGTGGTTGGGGAAAAGAGCATCAGTACAAACATAAAATTTTCATCCTTGGTGTGATAGGAACCACCAGTCCCCCTCATTTGCATAAATTTGCTTAGAGGGGTTTTGCTGCAAACCAGCGTGGTCATGAGGCCCCAAGATCCTTCAGCCCAGAAAGATGTTATTTATATTTTAGGGATATTTTTGGCATATTTTGGAGATTATTCAGGATATCCAGCATTTAGCTGATTTTGTTAATTTTAAAATTTATTTAATCAATTATAAAAATGTACTGAATTGATTTAGAGAAAAAATGATTTAGTTTATTTTAATTGTTTTTTTATTTAGAATATTCCAGTTGATTTAAGAGATGGGTAAAGGTTGGAACCACTGTATCCCTGAGTGCCACTTGCCCTCTGGACCCACTTTTTCCGTGTTTTCTTTGTCGGACAGGTGTTTTACAGCTTGCCAGTTGTTTTCCGGCCCAAATCCCTCCCTCCTCCTTCTGCAAAGTCTCCAAGTCCACCCAGCTCAATGCTGGGGAAAAACCCATCTCATTTCAGCTTGCCCAGATACAAACTGGGACAGGTGCAGGTGTGGGGTCAGAGGATGTGGAGCTCGAGAAAGCAAAGCAAAGGCGTCAAGAGGATCCAATTACTTCTCTAAAAATACTGCAAGGAGGGTGGCAGTGGTAAACAAGAGCTATTTAAATCCTTCAGTCCACTTTCTGTGATGGGAAAAATGAGATTAAAAAGTTCTTCCCAATTTACTGGGAGGAGACATATTACTGAGAAGCACTGAGTTGTCCTTTTCCAATGAGACATCCCCCAAAAAAGAAAGTTAAAATAATAGGAGAGGGTTAGTAATGTCTCCAGTGGGGATAGAGCTCTCTCTCACAGGAACCCACTTCAGATTATCTTTTTCTAGCTGATGGCGGAAATCAATTTTAATCATCCTGACAGGAAATGAGGATGTAAGACTTCAAACA
This sequence comes from Pseudorectes ferrugineus, assembly GCA_008033365.1. NCBI lineage: Eukaryota > Metazoa > Chordata > Aves > Passeriformes > Pseudorectes > Pseudorectes ferrugineus. The sequence goes on along the minus strand of QWTY01082827.1, from coordinate 7,127 downwards.
GAATAAATCCTGCAACATTCAAAAATAATAAAATGGAATGTGAAGTCACTTTTCAAATGAAAAAAAAAAATCCCATCCCAGCGAGTGGAAATGCCTCTAAAAGCCCCAAAAGGCCCTGGTTGGTAGGAGGAGAGAAATCATTTCCCCCCGTGGGACAAGACTGACCTCAACTGAGAAGCACTTGGAGAAGGTGGGTGGAGGAAGAGAGGGTGTCTCTGTCATCGCACCTTAGGATTCCTCTTATGGTTCATATCACTCCCAAGTGGGAGGAAGTCGGTAATTTTTTTGTTTTGATGACTTGTTATAGTAAGTCCAACTTCAGTTCAGTCCAGTAAATTTATAGATTGGTGCAAATAAGGTTTTTGATACTTGGCTCCCTGAAGTTCAAGCAACTGCAGCAATTTCCCTGAAAACCCTACAAAAAGGAAATTCCTATAGTTGTCTCCTGGGGATGTTTTAATGTCATCATGCCCACATGGGATGACATGTCCCCATGGAGTCAACATGGGTTGACATTGTGGCAAAATCTGTTCCAACCAAGGAGAGGAAGGAGGAGAGAAACTACCTGAGAGACTTAAATTTGGCTGTAGAGACCTCCATGAGCGCTGCAAGGGATGGAGAAGAGGCAAAGCTAAAGGAAGGAGGTAAAGAATCCATGGAAAATGAGTATAGGAAGATCAAGAGGAGAAAGAAAGACAAGAACAGGGTCTGGGGAGATGGTAAAAATTAAAATTTGCTTTTATAATGGCATTCTCAAAGTCTCTAAAGCCCAGAGTCAAATGTTTTTCCAAGAAACTTCTATTTCCCATAAATTTCCTCAAGAAGTGCTATTTCCCACCAAACTTACCTTTAAAGAGTATCTGTACGGGTCCTCCTTGCATCACCACTTTGGAAACCTTGCGCCTTTACCTGTGTCAGCCTCTTCTTCCTTCTGACCCAAGATCTTCCAGGTGAGAAACCAAGGAGCCACTGAGAATGAAACCCACAACACTTCGCTTTAAGTGGCTCACCACCATTAGTTCTTTTGGTATTTTTCACAACGGCATTAATCACTGGCCACTCTTTAGACTTTAACGTGCCCATAAGATGTTCATCCGTCGTAATTCCATCACAACTGAGCGGTCAATAATGTCCCAAAACTGTAAAGGGTTGAGCGATGGCAGCGTCTGCCCAGGGTGGGGTGTTGGGTGACTGGAAGCAACCAACAACTGCTGAAATGGCCCAAATTTATTGCTGAGATCCCCAGGACTCTCAGGCAGGTGGGTTTTTTGGCAATCAAGCCTGTTTGCAGTTTTCATTCAGGTTTTATTCTTGGCTCCTTGCAACACCTTTGTTCTCGTCTTTTTTCATTTGACGTATATCGATTTTTTTTCCGCTGTTTCCCGGGCGGCAGCTTGGGAATGATGCAGATTTTTTGTTGTTGTTTCTTAAAAAAAATTTAATTTCCTTCCCCATTTGTGTGTGACGGTAGGGAAATTAGTCATGATGGGACCCGGCTGGGCCTAGATCTGCTAGATGGAAGCACCGTGTGGCTCCCGGGAGTTTGCTTCAAAAGTTGCAGTGTTCCTCTTAAGCTCACCTCTCCCTGAGTCCTGAGCACATGGGATGTGTTTTTTATATCTCCAAATCAAGTTCTGGATTTTCACACACCTCAGGGTTGTCGGTAAAAAGGATGTTCTTGTGTATCTGACCGTCACGGTGTTCAATCAGCTCATGGCTTCATCCTACCACCTGTGGGCAACTGAAGGATGGAGACCACCCTCCTCTCAGGGGCTCCCCTGGGCTGCACCACCCTCTCAGTTGTTTCTCCTCATTTCCAAACTAATTTTTTAATTGCTGGTGGATGGCAAAAAAGAGAAAAAAGGAGATGAATCCTTCCTGCTGTGTTATGACTTTGTGGTCATTCCAAAACCCCACACCAGTTGCCCTGTGTTCTGCTAGGGAACCATTTTATTTCAGCCCAGGGGTTTTGGTCTCAGATCTCAGGAGCTTTCCATCCCAAAGGATGCATAAAACTTATTTTGCTTTCCTTTGCTTCCAGAGAAGATATTATGGGGTGCTTTGGTTTTCTCAGGTCCACTGGCAGCTCCCTGAGACAACTCTGGCAGCCAAGGATATGAATCACTTAGATGGTATTTAAGATCCTTCAGGTAACCTGTACAAGAAACAAAATTAAAAGGCGGCTAATCAAATGGCTTTGAGGGCTGTAAAAAAGCAGAATTCAATCCCTGAGAACTTTCCAAGATGTAATTTCAGAAGACATCAAAGATGACATGAACCTAAGAAAGTAAAACTACTCAAAATTCAAAGTTTATAGTCCATCTGTCTCTTTGCTTCAGGGAGCTGGTATTAAATTTATTGCTAAATAAAACAAATAAGCCTAGGAAAAGTCAGCGTTGAAATCTGCATACTCGTAAGAGAATTAGCAGAGCTCTCTTGTTATGATGGCTGCTTCTCAATTTGCATCTTTAAAGAGTTGTGACCATCTCTCCCCTTCTCCCTTCAGCAGCTCCTCGGGAGCCAGGCTGGTGCCGGCGGCTGGCGCTGGCAGGGCTCGGTGAGGAGATGCTGCGGGTGAAGGTTGAACTCCCACCACGGGCTGAGCCGGAAAGGGGACGGGCAATGAATGCCAAAGCCCAGCCAAGGTGAAGAAACATCTCAGGTGGAGTCAAAATTTTAAAAGGGCGGGATTCAGCATCTCCACGTTGCGTTTGCTGCCTGTCTGGTATCCAACTACTGCAGATATCCAAGGGAAACATAAATTGGAGGGGGGCTCAGCCCATTAACCAAGCCTGGTTTTGTTTTTACAGTATTTGTACAAGGTGTAGTTTAACAATTATTTATAATTTTTGTTTCCCCCCATGGGTATCCCTCCAGCCCATCTCTATCTCAATCAGCTGATCTTGCCTCTGGAAAATAGACTCCAAAGCTTGTCCAAGTGCTGGAGGTAAGTCATTTAAACATCCAGAGCCTTCTTTTTTTTTATTTATTTATCCCTGGAAATGCTTGGGAAAGGATCAGTCAGTCAGATGCTTTCGGTAACTTTGCACAGGAGAGCCTGAAGGAGCAGCAAAAACCAGCAGCAGACTTATTATGCCTTGAAATTAAACATTTAAGAGGAGTAAGTTGGCAGCAGGGATTTTCTAATCAAAATATATATAACCTGCCATTTATCCATCATTTGGCCTCTGGAAGGACCCCGAAATGCTTTCTGGCTCAACAAGGCATCATTAACCCCCACTCAGCCGGTGTGGGAAGAGGAGAAATCCCATTTTTTTAGATGTTTTCCCACTCAATCCCAGCTGCTTGGTGGAGGCATCAATGGGGAAAAACCCTTTGTTTTGGCTTTAGCTTTCTTTACTACCAATCCATCAGTATCTCACAAGAAATAAACCTAATCTTATTTAATCTTGCATAGGAAAACCTCTGGGAATATAGAGCCATCCTGGCATTGATCACTTATTATTAATATATCCTCCTTGTCCCTATGGATTATTGATAAACCCCTTAATTATATTCTCCCATGTATTTATCTATTAGTTCTTGTGAAATTACATGCTCGTATGTGTGTCTGAGATTGTTTAAAATGCATGGTGGCTTCAAAAATAGCGTTGTTGTCTTGGTGTCATAAATCTTTTGGGGTTGACTCTCTTGTTATTCCCAGGAAAATTACGTGCACAGGTAAAAAGAGGAGTTGTCCTGTGAGTATGTGAAGTACCAAAAATTGAGGAAAATCAAGTTGTATAGAAATCTTCCACGAGCTAAATAGTTAAAATTTGGGGAATCCTTTAATTTCATCCCACATTTGGTACAAGCATTGCTGGGTTTGGACAGATAACTGTCCATGTGGATGGTCCCTATGTTGCTTTTAAGGCTGCGTTGGTTGATGCTGAATTTTCTTCTCACTTCTTGAAGCTCATTACTGGAAAGGGTTTGGAAAGGTGTAGGAAAATATTCATGCCCTTAAATATCTCCTAAAAATCCAACAGGAATTTTAATGAGTGATTTGCGTTGAGCATCATCACCAGATCCAACTGCAGTGCCCGAGCCAGAGGGACGAAGGGCTGGGGGGTACCACTGCCTGAGCTGGGACAGTTTGGAGAAACACCGCACCTGAAACAAGTCCTAAATTGTCTTTAGGGATTCCTTTTTAGCACCTTTTAACTCCTGAGGGGGTTGGACACCCTCCCTGTGAGCAATTTGGAAGGGACGTCGTACCCCTCCAGCCTGCTGCAATGCTTAAGCCGGGCTCATCTGCAAGGCCGTGTCCCAAAACCTTGTCTTGTTTTCAACATCTATCGTTGAATAATTTACTCGGTTTTGCTCTTATGCATCTTGCCGAGAATCCCGTCACAGTTTTCTTAGAGAAATCCGACACGAGCAATAATACAATCTTGGAAAGAGAATTGAATTATTTATGGAGGAGCAGTCAAATGACGGAGACTAAACCTCTATATTTTATGTAATTTGTTTTCTCCTGAAGCCCGTTATGTAAAAATGTAAATATTGCTGGTTATGTATGTTGCTGCTCTTGCCAAATGTTTAATATTTTATCAAACCTGCTCCGAGTACTCGTCTCTTTTGGAAAGGACCCGTCCATGTCCTCTGGAATCAGTGCCACTGAGTTTGTGGCAATTATATATTTACAACACCGACTTCACATGTGCAAAAAAATCTCCCTGAGGTGCCCAAGCTCCAGTCTGGGGCATGGAAATGGCATGACCCCAGAATTTGGGGGAATTTTAAGTGGAGGGGGTTTAATTTCAGGGAGGTTTTCCAGCAATCTGGGTTGGGATAGGGATGGAAAAAGGTGTCTGAAGGAGGGTTTCCTGGTTTTGGGGTTTGGGCATCCCTTGCAGCTGCAGTCACCGTAGGGTGGTCCAGGGTGGGAAAAAGTGAGTTGGTACCAAACTCTTCTCAATAGGGATGCAGCCAAATATCCCCAGTCCTGGAGATCTGGAGGGATGAGACCTGACCAAAAAAAAATCACTCAATAATGACCTGTTGCAGCAGAAAGATGCTTTTTTCTGGGGAAAAAAACTACAAGATTGAGTGCGGGAGAATTTTAATTTATCACCAAAAAATTTCCAACAAGGTCCCATGGCTGGGTGATGAAGTGGCCAATCCAACTGGGAAATGTATTTTTTTAACCAGGGATGATAATTAACCTCTGGAAAAACTCTCCAGGGAAGAAGCAGCTTTTTGCCTTTGTGAAGGAAAAATCTGGGCCTGGATACTTTCCCTGGAGTTTAAATGTGAGATTCCAGACCTAGTGAAGGAATTGCTTTGGCAATTGGTAACAAATTGGGGATGATAAATGAGGGATGCTCAAGGAGTGAATGTGGGATATTCAAGGATCGAATGTGGGATGCTTGAGGAATGAACTTGGGATGCTTGAGGAGCAAATGTGAGGAGCAAATGTGAGGAGCTTGTTGCTGCTGGCTCCAGAATAAATATCCCTGCACCACGAGAACCCTAAAATTTTGAGCACTTGGATATTTTTGGCAATGATGTAGTTTAAAATATGCCCCACATGTGCCTGCTCTTTTACATCCCTGTTTTCCAAGATGAGATGTGAGGAAGATGAGATGCCAAGTGCGGATGATCCAGTGGTCCTTTGATATCATGATGATGGGTTTTCCATCTGCCTCCCCTTCTCCCTTCCTTTCCAATTCTCCAGCTTCTGCAAAACCCGAAATATTTTCTGTCTGGCATCCCCAGCTGGTTGAAACAACCGGCGACAGCTTTATGGCTCCTCATCTTTGCTCGCTTCTGTGGAATAGTAATAAGGGAGGGGAGAAACGTCCCGTCGGCTGATTTACAAGGCAAGAAATTCCTATAAATCATTCCAACATCTCCAAAGGGTTGGGGGGATGCTCTGAGCTCCTGCTGGTTTTCCCAGTGATGCAATGCAGTGATTTTTTTTCTTTTGGAGGGGGGTGGGTGGGATTCATCCCAACCACCCACTGCATCTCTCTGTTATTTTATTGATGGATTCAAGCGGGAGCCATCTATTTTCCATTGCTCTTCACTGGCCAACCCAAAGGACATCGGTGTGTGTTAGAGCCTGCTTCCACGTAGGAAGTACAAACAGCGGAGCAAATATTTTCTGGATGGACTTACTTTCGGGATAAACTGGAAGGAGGGATTTAGGAATGCTGATTTGCAAGTGGCCATTTGTTCTGGAAAACTGAAGGGGAAAAATTAAAGTGTTTTGGGTTCCTGGCCTTAAATTTGATTTGTTTGTTGTCTTTCCCATCGCATCCCTGACCCCATGGCCATCCCTTACACGCCATTTAGTGCTGCTGGTTCATACATCCCTCTGTAACCCTTCGGAGCCAATTTTAACCTGTTCCTTAACCTATTAACCTATTCCAAAGGAATTCTGGGGCTCTTTTGAGTGACTCCGTCCCCCACCCAATATCCTTAGGAAATGGGCACACATTCAGTGTTTCTCGTTAAATCCGTTCTTGATGGCATTTTTCATTAGGGAAGGGGTTGGAAAATTGGGAGAAAAAAACTGTGGCCAGACTGATCCAGAAAAATCTGTCCCCGTGGCTTTTGCAATAAAATATGGGAAAATTTGGCTATAGGAGCCAGTGCTCCCTATGAAAGTGATTCCAGGAAAACCTCATCTTCAGGTCTTTGTGAAAGAGAAGGGCAGTTGATGTCTCATGCGGACCAAAATTTGGGTAGGGGGAGCTCGGTCAGAAGCTCCTTTC
>QWTY01082806.1:0-12171 GCA_008033365.1 Pseudorectes ferrugineus | reverse complement strand
TGGGGCTGCTCAGCCTCAAGAGGAGCCACAGCTAAGAGGGGCCCTCAGCCCTGTCTGTCCCTGTCTGCATGGAGGGGTCAGAGCAGGGACCAGGCTCTGCTCCAGGAGGCCCAGCGATGGGACAAGAGGAACAGGCAGGAACTGATGCCCAGGAAATTCCAGCTGAACATAAGGCAGAACTTTGCTGTACAGTGACCGAGCCCTGAACAGGTGGTCCAGACAGGGAGTGGCATCTCCCTCAGTGGGGAGGGACAATCCTGTACCATGTGCTCTGGGATGGCCCTGCTAGAGCAGGGAGGTAGGACCAGATGAGCCACTGGGGTCCCTTCCAATCTCACCCATCCTGGGATTCTGTGGCTGGAGTTGTCCAGGTCCACCAGTCCCATCTGGATCACCAAACACTGTTGTCCCGACCAGGGGCTCAGTCCCTGGTGTGGAGCAGCAATTCACACACTGAGGTGATGGATGTCTAGGTCTTTATTTCTTTTTCCGTGGTGTCATGTGGTATTCCTTGTTCCGTGGTGTCATGTGGCTGCCCCCATGTCTCAGTTCCACTGTCCTCTGTTTGTGGAGCTCCAGCTGCTTCACCAAGCTCAGAATCAGGAGCTGTCAGGATTCAGGGAGGAAGGCAGAGACCTTTTGCTCACCAGGTCTGCTCCTGGAGCTTCTGTAGTCTCCCAGACACCCCAGCCCTGCAGACCCAGCCCCGCCAGCCCAAGACCTGGGAGAGGCCAGGCCAGACAACAGGGGAACCCACCCATGTCCCTACCTGCCCCATCCTGCCTGAGGCTGTCACCTGGGGCTGGAAGGCACATCTGGTTCAGGGACAACTCCAGAACCCCCTACACCCACCCAGCAGCACAGACAGTGCTTCCCTGGGGCTGCTGCCAGGCAAGGGAGGAATGCACTGCCACAGGAAAATGCATCCAGTGCTTGGAAATACTTACCAAGGGAATTGTCATAGGACCATTTCCGTAACAAGTTGATCTGCAAGGCCTTCTTGCACTGCTCCCGGGCAACTTTGTATGGCTTCAGATTTAGCAGGACCTGTTTTGCTCGTGGGGTCCTGCAAGGCAGGGACAGATTCCCCTCTCACTCCCTGGCTGGAATCCTGCCTGGCCCAGCTCCTGCTGCTCCTGTGTCCACACTCCCTTTGGCCCCACCGCCCCCTTCAGCATGGGCACATGGGACACCAGGATCACAGGCTATCCCAGGGCATGTCCATGTCAGGGGATGGTCAAGGGACAATATCCAGCCCAAGATTCAGGGCTCCACTTCCTTGATCCCAAAGGGGTCCCTACCACCTGCTCAACCCTCCCTGGCCCTGCCAGGTGCTGCCACACTCTTACCTTGGCTGTGGTCTCCCCCCACGAGGGGACGGTGTCTTCTCCTCCTTTCTCTCTGGGGACAAAGCAGCAGCCACTCCTGCCACAGCAGCCACTCTCTCCTTCCTTAGCCTTTCAAATCCTCCAGGATGGGAGGCAGCAGCCTTCCCTGGACTCCTCTGCTCTGCCAGGGGTGGAAGCTGTTACATGAAGAAAAGGGAAGGCAGCTCAGACATTTTGAAAACAATAAGGGTCCCATCCTGCAGCCCATGACCCAAGGGATAGTTTGGATTCTTCCTCTCTCCCCCAGAGCTCTTGGCAGTGACCCTCTGCTTCCTGTAGAAGCCTGGACACCGTAGCGGTTCAGTTCAGAGAAAGATTCCTTGCAACACAGTACAGAATGATGAAGTTGTTCCCAAGACTGAATGGAGGACCCAAAAGACATCCCAGAACAAACACATCCAAAGGGATCCTTTCAACAGCCTCCCTGCAGTGATGCAGGACACGATCCTACATCCATGTCACACACCTGGACACGTCTCCCCTGCCTGGTGGGAGCTGCCAGCCCAGCTTTGGGTGTTTCCATCCCCTTGGTGGCTCTGCCCTTCTTCCCAGAGTTCTCAACTGGAGGCAGCAAACTGCAAAGACACCACACAAGCATTTTGTCTGAGAACAGTGGGAGCATCTTCTCTGGTGTGTTTTCCAGGCCTCTCCAAAACTCTGCTGCCCGCTTCCCAGGCCGCAGGAACCAAGGCCTTGGGCATGTGCCCATATCTGCTCTCCATAAGTACAGGCAGCATGGCCAAAGGTGACAGCTCCTCACACCTGTCCAGGAGCATGAGATTACCCAAAGCCAGCTCTCCTAAACTCTCACCTCCCTCTCTGTACTTCAACATCAGCCTTTTTCTTTTCTCTTCCCTTCACTTTCACATCACATATCCGACTTGGAGAAAGACGCGGACGAAGAAGGAGGCGTTGGTTGGGAGGGTTCCCTGAAGAAGAAAAAGAGGAAGCTCCTCTCAACTGCATCTCCAGAACATTTTGGACATGAGGGATCTCCCAGCCTTCCTATCCCAGCCCAGTCCCCTTCCCTGAGGGCCATGCTGCTCCATGGTCCTGTCCCACTGCTTCCTTGGGTCCCCATTCAGAAAAAGAGGACACTTTTCTGGCAGGAGACAGAATTCCCTTTGGCATGGAGGACATCAGTTCCCAGGAGGGAACATACCTGGAGTTGTTCGGCGCTTGGTATTAGTTTTGCTTGTGGTTCCGGTGCCTAGTAGGGAAGCACTTACAGGATGTGGCTGGGACTTCCCATCTGCCTGCACAAAGCTGCAAAGAAGGTGGTGACACCAGTTTGAGTAAGGGCAGCAGAGTTCATGGCAGCCTCTGGGAAGAAGTTGTTCCCAGGTGTCCAGTTTTCCAAAGGAGACATAACACTGGAGCATGGGCAGAAGAGCATCCCTCCATAGGGCTCTTTTCAGCCAGGCTGGGATCCCCCTTGTCAGAGACGCTTTCCAGGGAAAAAAACCCTGCAGTGACTGAGAACATCCCAGGCTCTGGGGCCTGTTGGTTCTCACTCTTTCTCAAAGGAAAACGAAGGAGCTGGTGGAGCTGTCCACTCCATGGCCCCCAACTGTGCCTCCAGGGTCATTCCCACAGAGGTGGGAAAGTAAAGCAGGCCCTCTTCCCAGGGAATCCACCTGAAACACTCCCCAAAGAGTGGGGATGGAATGGCCATGGACCTTGCACAATTTCAATTCCACCTCCAAAATTAAATACATCCAAGGATTCCTCCCACACAGGAGAAGCCTGGACAAAAAGGTGTTGCTGGTTATCACCCCCCCATGCACAGAAACAATTGCACTCACTGCGGCAGCACAAAGACACCTCCAGGGGGAATCTGAGAAATGTCCTTTTCTGTGTGGTCTATGAATAACAGCTTCAGATTTGGTGACTGCAACAGGGACAGAGATATGGATGGATCCACAGGGAATTTACCTGCTGTTCACAAGGCACAAAACCCCTCTGCCACTCCCAGCCCCAGCTGCCCCTCCTCAACCCCCAGCCCCAGCTGTCTCTCCACCACCCTGTGCCCCTACATCATCCCAAATCCATAAGCATCTCCACCACCTTGGCATTTTGGGACAACAACGCCACACCAGCAGCATCTCCACAGGATCTCCCTGGGAGCAGGAGGGCAGGCTCAGCTACCAGGACCACGGAAAGCTGTATCCGCAGGAGTTTGAGGGCACGTGAAACACATGCCAGACTCACCTGGAGCAAACCCTCTGCCAGGCGCTCTGACTGAGCCACCTTTCGGATCAAGCCTTCAAAGAACCTCATGGCCACATGGCTTCCCCGGCAGACCAGGACGCCAATGTTCTTGAACACAAAGTCAAAGTTCTGGCCACTGGCCAAGGCCCACACACAGATCTTTAAGGTGGCCTCAATGCACATCACGATGGTGGCCTTGGGCTTGTGCAGGCGCAAGGCCACCTCAGCACAGACCAACTCATCAGCTTTGGAGAGCCCTGCGGAGAAACCACCCAACACAAAGTCACTCACTCAGCCGTTCTGTGGCCCCTCGAGAGCTCACCAACCCCCTCCCACCACAGTGACTCTTCACCCAGCAGCAAATATCCTGCTTTTGTGCCATGAGCCCCTGTCCCTGCACTGCCAGCTCAACCACCATGCTCCAGCCCCACAGAACCCCTCAGGTGGCTGTAGGAGCCAGCAGGAATGCTGGTTCCTGCCCTCCCAAGGTGGTGGGGATCATCAGCCTCACTGGTGCCAGGAGATTCTCAGGAACATCTCCAGGAGCTCTCCAGCAGCAGCCAGCACACCCTGGCACCCAGAGAGCCCTGGAGGGGCTGCTGGAGGGACCCGTCCATGTCCGGGGGGAGCACAGGGCCGAAGGGCTCATCTTACCAGGCATGGGGCTGTTCCCGTGGAGGAGCTTCTTCCCCACCAGCAATGGCTTGTTTAGATCAAACTCCGGACTGTCCACCATGAAACCTTCCCCTTCTCCATGCCAGATGGGTCTTTTCATAATGTGGATGGTACCCAGGCCCATCAGCCCAACTCTCTGGAAGCAAAAGCAGGCAATCAGAGGGCAGACAGGAGGGAAAGCTAAGGGTGATCTATGGTCTTTCCAGCCCTGCAGCTCCAAGGCCTGAGATGGAGCCCCCAGGAAAGCTTTGGAGAAGAGTCTTTCACTCCAGATGGTTCCTCACTCCCTCCTCTCCAGGATCTGCAGGGTGCAAGACATGTGGGAGAAACTCCCGGAGCCTGGGAAGGCTCAAGGAGTGCAGGAGCACTGCCTGGGCCTCCCTCCTTTCCAGCCATCCTGGGGAAGACTCCAAAGAGGAAATCCAATGTTCTCCGACTCAAGCGCCACTTGACTTCATGCCTGTGCTCACAGGGGGTCTCTGACCAAAATGCAGGGTCTGCCTGGGACACTTCTTCTGTCCTCCAGGCTGGGTGAGGACCGGGTAGGATGGGGAAGGATCAGGAAACCCCCATGGTCTGAGGGAGGACCATGAGGAAACCAGCCCCACCTTCTTCAGCAGCAGGTCTTGGCGATAGCACTCAGACACACAATCCCAAACTTTAGTGATTTCTGTCAGAAGAAGAGGAAGGGCCATGTTGAAGTTATGAAGTTCATCATCCCCCCCTCACCTTCCTAATGTCAGATTCCCGTCTCCAAAGGGACCCTCTCCCTGGGCAAAGCCACCAACACATTCCCACCCCAAGGAGAGGAGGATGCCGGGACCTCAGGGGATCTCAAGGCCTTACCATCCTTGTGGAAGTACACGAGATCTGGAGACAGTGCGAGGAGGAAGCTAGGGTAAACCTCTGTCATGGCTGTAGCTCCTCCTGCCCGACTTCTTCCTCTCCTCCTGTCCATCCCACCACGGCCCCAGGATGGGGTGACCTGTTGGTACAGTGGGGCACCACAGCTGGGCTGGTCTCTGGCTCTCAGGGAAGTGGGTGTTACGGTTCCATGGAAGCAGAACGTCCCATTGTGACCTCACATGTGTCACCGAGGGGCTGCAGAGCCACACACAGACACGCCCCTGCCCCCAGGCTTCACCCTGCAGGGGAAGGAGGCTGCACTCATCATTTTGAGGGGCTGCCCCCACCCAGCCACTGCCCTTCCCGACGAGTGTCCCACAACCACTGCTGAAGCACACAGGAAAATCGGATGGAAATCAATTTAGAATTATTTACATGGACACTGGGAATTGCTGTGTTACAAGTCAGAAATTTGGCAGAAAACAAACCTAGTGTCCCAGCTGGTCCTGAGGGATCAGAGGGGCTGGGGGCAGCAGGGCTGAATTCCTGATAGGAGCCAGTTCCACCTGGCAGGTCTGGTCACATCCAGTGGGAACTTTCACAAACACAGATTCACCAACAGCACAGTTTATTGGAGCAGCCGGTTACAGACTCTTGTTAGACTGAGAGTGATAAATCCACTGGACCTGCAAAAGCTGCACAAGACAAATGTTCCCGGGAATTCTTTGATGCAGCTGGAGACACAAATCTTTGCTAAGGGGTGTCCCTGCTTTGGGGAGGAGGGAGGAGCAGCCAATTTATCTGTAAATGAGGGGTATCAAGAGTCATACCAAGAGAGATTACAAAGGCTCTGGGTCTTGGCAAGGGCAGAACAGAACATGACACCTGAGCATCGCTCCCTCTTCCACCTGGCAGATTCCAAGGATAGGCCTCTGCCTGATAACCCATCACCCCCTCAGCAGGTGATCACACCCAGGTACTCCCATCACCATATATCCCATGGAAATCCGTTGTCTCAGGTTGTGGCCCTCATTCCTACACAGGCACAGAGCTGCAGCACAGGAGACCTCCAAGGCATTGGTGTTTGCAGGGTCAGGAGATGACTGGCTTCAGTCATCAGTCAGTTTCCATCCTGGCCAGAATGCAAGTTATCCGAAACATTCGGAAATAGTTTTCAAAACTCCAGCACCAATGCTGCCGTTCCACTCAGGCTCTGACACAGGCAGGGACTGTTCCAAGGCTGTCAGGGAATGCCTGATTATCCTTTGTTCCTCATCTTGGACAGGTAGCTGCTGTTCCTGTTACACTTGGGAGTTCCTGGTACGGTCAGGGGATACTTCACCTTATCAGGTGCTTATCAGGAGCTCCCGTAGAGCAGGGGGAGGAGGATGTAGCACAATAAGTTATTGCAAAAACAGCCATAGGGCTGATGTTGGATGCACGAATAGTCCATGAAGTGTAGTTCCGGTGGGGTTCACCCAGAGCAGGGTCCACTGAGTGTGACATACAGGGTAACTGATCCCAGTTAACTGGATATGCGATTACCAATTACGGGGATCCCAGTTACCCTGTACCAGATCCATTCCTATGCTGGGCATAAGGAAAACAAACCTGCAGCACAGCCCCAGAGAGCTCCAACGATGCCATTGCAATCACAGATTCATTTTCTGTGTCAAAACATTCGACATGGCTTTACCCAGGAATTTACCCAGGGGCATCCCTCCCGGGAAGGGGGAAGGGGACAACCCAGGGACATCCCTTCTGGGCAGGATGAAGGGGACAACCCCATCAAATTGTCCCTCCAAATTCCAGGTTGAACTCTCATCTCCTAGGTAGGTACAAAATTGGGGTACATTTCATACCTTATTAACCACGACTGTGCAAGGTGCTGTGGGTGGGATCGTGGTCAAACCTCCTGCTCTCTGTGGTCCCAGTGTACGGAATATTCCTTGGTAGGAGTTGTTGGGCATCAAGCAGAAGAATGAGACCATGCCCTGCTCCATGCGCCTCTCAATGCCACAGCAACACAAACCACAGGACTTCACTCTGGTTCCGTATCTGCACCACGGGCCCTGTCACATTTGGAGCTTTGCATTTTCTTCCCTGTTTTATGCTTCCAGCACCGCAGAGGCCCTACCTCGAGTACTGTGGTTGTTTTGGGCCCCTTGTTACAAGACAAACCTTGAGGCACTGGCGGGTTGTGGAAAATTGCCCATCCTGTTGTGTGGGCACAGAGCTGCTGTGAGGTGGGGGAGAACTGATGGAGCTGTTCCGAGCCATCTCTGAGGTGGGATAACCCAGGCTCTTGGGTTAATAGATCCCTTGGAATGGATGAGAGTGAAAGGACACTGAATGATTGGTGTTTATATACATACATACATATATATTTATATATATGTCACGATTATTTTAACACTTTGGTTGCAATGGAAGTCACCTATGTAGCCATTTTGGTTATTTCCTTTAGAAATATACCAATATAAAAGTATAAAAATAACACTTTAGAAAATACATTAGGAAAAGAAAGAATAAAAAGAAAGGATAAGAGTAGAGAGTGGAGAGGAAAGGTCTCACCACCCATGGGTGCAGTGACAAGACTTGGTTGTTGCAATTTCAGTGTCCATGGTCAAAGTGATGGCCACAGTCTGGATCCATCAGGGGTGGGGGAAGCTCCAAAACCACAAAGTTCAGTGTGTTAATACAGGCTCAGGCTCGGTGGGAACACCCAGGTACCTTCCCTGGGGTCAGGAGTTTTACCCTGTCCAGTGTAACACTGGGGTCATGCCCAGTCCACTGGTGGAAGGCCCAGAAATGAGTCTGTGGGCCCTTCAGGGTCTCTGATGGTTTGTGCCCCTTCTAAGACCTGACTCTGCCTCTCCCTGAGTGTGGCTGAGCCAGTTCTGCCCCATCAGAAGGGATGAAACCCCTCAGCCCTCCACGGGAGTGTTCCTGATATCTGCCCCGGGGTCTGTGGTAGCCAAAGGCTCAGTGGGGAGGTCTGGGGCAACCCAGGGCACAGTCAGAGGGCTGAGGATGCATTAAACCCCGCCATGTAAAGCCCAGGCAATGTTCACACACACTGGGGTGTGCAGAGGAGCCCAAAGGCACACCCAGGGCTCTGTGACACAGAAAATCCCATGGAGAGGCTCTGTGCACCCCAAAAGGCTCCTTGAGGGCTGTGGGGAGCCCAAACAGGCACAGCCAGGGGCTGGGAGCACCTGAAGGCAGTGCTGGGGCCTGGGCATGGCACAAAACAAACCAAGGGGTGGGGATACCCCAAAATGGACACCAGGGCTTGGGATACCCTCTAAGGGACAGCCAGGGTGCAGAGGGGGCACACTGAGGGGTCCAGGGCTCCCCAAAACACACAGAGAGAGCCCAGGAAGCACAGAAAGGCCCATAGAGACGTGCAGCCACGCTTTGTTCCCATCTGATCTGCAGTTCTGATCCCGCTGCTTCCCTCTTGGCATCCTCAGACCCCCTCCCTGTTTTGCATGGCCTGATCCCTCCCACTCCCACTCAAGCATCCCCAGAGCCCATCTGTTCCAGATGTATCTCCTTTCCTTTCCTGGATGCTCAGATCCCTCCTCTCTTCTGCCCATATTCCATTTCCCTTTGCCCTTCCATCTCCCTTTATCTCATTTCTGATCCCTCTGCTCATCGCATCCTGCCCCCAGAGCTTCTCTTTCCCCCCATCTTCCTTCCCTACACATTCCCATCCTCTCCCCAGTGCTCAGATATCCCATTCACCTCTGTGCAAAGCAAAGGGAAGGCTGAGAGCATGGGAAAAGGGGAATGACAGTGTGTGGGCATGGACTGTGGGCACAAGGTGAAAGGGAACTTCTCCAAGTTTTATTTATAAAATTTATAGATTTGGACTGGACAGGCAATTAGGGTTGAGGGAAGATACCCTTCACCCCACCCCTCTTTCATTGTACTGAGTTTATCTAAAAATTCCAGCCTCCAGTGGATCTGGGATCACACACATTTACAGGTGGGCAAGTAAAAAAAAAAAAAGCTGTGGAATCATTTAGTTGGAATATATCCCAGAAATCATGGGGTCAGTCCATTTGGCAATTTTCTTTGCAGGCTCTGTCATCCCGTGGCCCCAGGAGCCCAAATCCTGCAGTCCAGGTAAGGCTGCACCAACATTCCCAGCTCAGAAGTTCTCGGAGCCAAGGCTCCGGCTCTCGTCCTGCAGCGGCGAGGCTGTGGGGGCTGTGGTATCCCCAGGAGAGGCCACATTCAGGTACCCGATCTCCGAAGGCTGCGAGGGGGACAGGCAGAAGGAAGAGTCCTGGCTCTCAGCCTCTCCCTCAGGCTTCGTGTTCTGAGGGGCCTTCAGGGCACCGAGGGGCTCTGGGAGATCTCGGGGTGGGAAGCTGGAAATAAATTTCCATTTTCTGTCATTCTGTGGAGTCTGAGTGATCCTTACCCAACACCTCTGAGCAGCACAGGGCGATGTTGATGTTTTTCTCTTGGATCAAGGCTCCACATTCCTCCTCCAGCCAAGGAAGGGACACCCTCAGCCAGCCCAGAACCAGCTCAGACCATCCTTCACCCCAACAGCCCCTGGGGCTGTTACCAAACCCCCTGAGCTGCATCTCCAGAGCTGCAGGGTCCCTCTGCCTTCCCCTCATCTGGTTTGGCACGGATTGGAATGGAGGAACACATCCCAGTGTGATGTGGGACACAGCTCTGGCAGCACTAGGGCTCCAAGTCTCACCACCTCTTATATAAAGACTCCTCCAAAGCCCCTGAGCACCAAGATTCCTAAATCCCATAGTGTTCCCCAAAATATTCTGAAAATTTGACTTCTCCACCCCATCAGTTGACTGGTTTTAATACCATTTTAATGCCATTTTAATACCATTTTCCCTAAAATTTGACCAAAAATGAACAAAAAAGGCCTCTGGGAGGTGAAAGCACAGGGTGGAGCAGTCAAAATGCTCAAGTGGCTGCTCCCTGGCTCCTCCTCCCCCCCACGGTACCTGGCACGAGGAGGTGGCAACACCTTACTCTGTGGCTGGCGTTCAGAGCCAGGAATGATCTTCGAGTCCTGGAAGGAGGAACAGAGACTTTGAAAGGAGGACGTGCAGGTCAGACCCTGAATTCCAACAGTTCCTGGTCTTCCAAGCTCTCCCCCAGCTTCACTGAGAGTCCTCTCCACCAGCTGCAGCCCCACAGGGGTGCTAATCAGGGATTTGTCCTTTGGGTGTGCATTTAAACTAAAAAACCCAAACCAAGCCCCACCAAGGCCAGGTGAGCCGCAAATTCTCTCCAAATTAAAAGTCCCAATAAACTCCTAAATCCACCTGGTTGATTTGAAAACTCTTTGATTTCCTGGATTTTCTCCATTTCTCCTGCCAAAGTTCTTCATTAACATGGCCAATATCTTCATTCAGCTCAGGAATTATCACTCAGCTTGGCCTGAGGGAGGAACATTCCTCCTGGCAGGAGGAACATTCCCAATCTCGCACTCGGGGTTGGTTTTTCTTTCCTAGAGCCAACTTTACAATTGAGGCCTTTGAACAGCTCTAAATGTGCCAAGTGAGATTCCTGTCCCTGTGGAAGGGGATCCCATGGGCAGCAGCTCAGGGATGAGCAGGGGCTGAGTGTATGGAGCCTTCAGCTCCTCACAAAGCCCCTCCTCACCACAGCTGTTGCCACCTACCATATGGGAGCCCTTTCCATCCCAAGGGTTGTACCCAGCTCTTCCCCAGCCCCTCAGACATCAGGTTCTGTGACTCCTGCTGATCCCAGCCCTCCCAGGTTCTCACCTCTGTGTTGGGAGCGGGGCTGCTCCTGGGAAGGCGCTGGGAGATGGCCACATGGCTGGAGAGCTGGAGCTTGTCCTGCAGCCGGGCATTCTCCTCCTCCAGGATCTTCCCTCTGGGCATGGCACAAGGCACAAGTTATTTTCCTTCCAGCCATGCTCCATTTTCAAACAGGAATTTTCTTTTCCAACCTCAGAGCTGTTGCTCTCCACAGCCTCCAGCTCAATGGCAAGGTCTTGGATAGGAAAACGGGCTAATTACATCCCTAATTACAGCCATGAAAGCCACTGCACCAATGGCTGAGGCACAATCCAGACATTCCTCTGGAATTCTTAAGAGAAAAAGGCACAAAACCAGGAAAAGGGAAAATCCAAGGGGATGGACATCAGCAGGGGCATACCTGCTCTGCAGGGAGGGAATCCCAGACCGGAGGCTCCAAGGGGACTCCTCCTGGTCTGATATTCTTTGTAGGAGCCGTCGCCTCTCCTGGAGTAATTTCTCATTCTCAGCAGTGATCTGGGCAATCAGCACCTTCCCCTGAGGGTGGTGGAGAAGGAAAGAACAACCACCAGTTACTCTTGACTCTCCTCTGTCCTCTGCAAACCTCGGTGCTTTCCCAACAGATCACCATCAAGGATGCCAACTCCTAAATGCTTGGAGTCACCGCCCCTGCAAGTGCTCAAGAACCGTGTGGGTGTGGCACTTGGGGACATGGTTTAGTGGCGGGGGATGGATGGTTGGACCTGATGAAGATCCTCATCTTAAAGGTCTTCTCCAGCCTCAATGACTCTGCAATTCCATAGCCTGTTCAATGTAAGATACCCCAAAAAGAGGCTCTGGGGTCACTTCCCAGCAGGAATTGCTGAGGCAAAGGAACATGGAACTCAGCCAGTGTCAGACTGGGATTTGAGGATGTGGCTTCCCCCAAGGTCAATCCTGAGCCAGGAATTTCCTTTTGGCTTTTTGTTACTACAGGTTGGTGCCCCTGGTCCCTTCCTGCAAGGAGGGACTTTGGACAAGGGCCTGGAATGCCAGGACAAGGGGGAATGGCTTCCCACTGCCAGAGGGCAGCGTTAGATGGGATATTGGGAAGGAATTCTTCCCTGGGAGGGTGGGGAGGCCCCGGCACAGATTGCCCAGAGAAGCTGTGGCTGCCCCTGGATCCCTGGCAGTGTTCAAGGCCAGGTTGGACAGGGCTTGGAGCAACCTGGGATAGTGGAAGGTGTCCCTGCCCATGGCAGGGGGTTGAATGACATGAGCTTTAAGGTCCCTTC
>QWTY01082793.1:0-13961 GCA_008033365.1 Pseudorectes ferrugineus | reverse complement strand
TTTCTCAGGTCACAGTCGGGAACAGGGAAGACAGCAACATTCTCCATCTCTGTTCTACAATGCCTGGATATACAGGTAATTCATAGCAGCACGTGCTAGAAATAATTTTTACTAAATCAGTGGCCTTCATCATAAAAATGTATTCTTTAGGAATGAATAAATGAAGCTTTACATTGAAATCTTTTAATTATGGGCAGTGAACCTCAGACAAAATTCTGACTGAAGACTTTACCATCCTTTACTCTGTAAAAATTTAACTGTTAAAGCTGGTCTGCCACAATTAAGTTCAGATGAAGTCTTGTAATCATAAAGTTGGCTTTAACAGCTGACCTCTTTCACCTGTTAGGGTTAAGGTAATCTCTCAGCAAGCAGAATTGTGTTCAGATAGTCCTAACAGCATCCTCAAACTCTCTGAACAGTTGCCACACTTTGCAAAGAATCAAACCTAGATTTTTGACTGACATCTGTTTGCTTTTGTTCTGCTCAGGGGCATCGTGTCCATTTAACAGTTGTGGGGTATAACTTGGATGTGTAGATGCAATTGAATAAAAGGATGGTTTTCTGTGGGCTGTGTGGGATTGTTGCTCATCTGTCACTGTCTGGGGACATAAAAGTAAAGGTTGAGTGTTCTAAGTGGAAAGGACAGCTTTTGCTTCATTTCTGTAAAGTGCTCATAATACTTTTAGAGGTGACACTTTCAGACATTGCCTTGGACTCCTTGTGCTGTGCAAGGTGTTTACCTGAACCAAACACACAGAACTGAAGGGCTTGAAATCTGTTTCTATTTTGCAAGAAATGTGAACACTTTTTTTTTTTTTTTAGCACAAAATTCTGTGATAAATTCTTCAGCTGTGACATTTCAGAGTACTGTGAGATCCGTGATCTGTTGTTTGCTTGGCTCTGTGTCCTGTGATTAACTTGCATGTGATCCCATGTTTTAACCAGGTTCGCGAGACCCAGGCCTTGATCCTGGCACCAACTCGGGAGCTGGCTGTGCAGATTCAGAAGGTAGGAGCATTTCAATCCCTGTCTGGGAGGCACTGGCAAGGCCTGAGGCCAGTGCTCTGGTGTTTCTCTAGCAGAGCTCAAAGCACATCTTCCGCTTTTTCTTTCTGTTCCTGAGAGAAATAACAAAGTATTATCTGATACAGGGCTGTTTTGTTCATCTGCATTTTATTCATTACGTTAGCAGTCTGAGATTTTGCACAGTCCTAACTGAGTTCTTAAGGCCAGCACTTCTAAAGCAGTTGTGATCCCTGAGGAACTGAGTTCCCAGTGTTTTAAGGCCTGCTGTTGTGGAGGTGTGGGTAACAGACATTAAAAACATGCATCTAACTCCTTGTGCTAACATCTCTTTAAAAAACCCCCAGCATGGCTGCACAGACCTGCATCTCTTCACAAATGCAGCCTTAGGAGAGCTGGGGTAATGAAGCCATTTCTCTGTACCCACACAGGGGCTCCTCGCCCTGGGAGACTACATGAACGTGCAGTGTCACGCCTGCATTGGGGGCACCAACGTGGGGGAGGACATCCGCAAGCTGGATTATGGGCAGCACGTTGTGGCTGGAACTCCAGGCCGGGTGTTCGGTAAGGAAATCACCACATTTATTGTAACGCCGTTAATGTAACATTAATGTGCAGTGTAACAAGGTAACAGCTTACTGCTGTTGTACCTGGAAAAGACTAGAGGGACGTCAGTACTGCTGGAATTTTCATTTTCTCTATTTTTCACTTTTCATTGTTGAGGTTTCACTCTTTATAAGGTGGCTTTGGAAAAAGGAGAAAATATTACAGTCCCTGAATCTTCGAGGGGATAGGAGCCAGGCCTCCATGAATGCCAAAATTAGGTGCACATTTTCTGTGTCCTGGTGGTTGCTCCATCTTTGTTAAATCAGGTGCACTTCCAGCTGGTACCTTCTGGTTTCACTGCATGAAGAGTTGAACATTTACTGTTTGTAGCAGTTGTCACAGGGGTAGTGTTGGCCTTCAAGCTCACATCTTCTGAGAAACACACAGCCCTTACACAAGCTCCTGTCACTGGGAGAACGTGAGCTAGTCCCCACAAGTGGAAAAAAAAAAAGGAAACAAAAATCAGCAGCTGCCAAACTGGGCTGACTCTCAAACAGGATTTGTGGATTCTGTTGACATAAAGTTCATCTGGCATTTTGTATTTCTCACATCTGTCCCTCCTCCACCAAAATGGAGGGAGTGGGAGCAATAGAGGCTCACTTGCTTTCAGAGCATTCTCATCTCACAAAGTGAAATCTTACAGATATGATTCGTCGCAGAAGTTTAAGAACTCGTGCCATTAAAATGCTGGTTTTGGATGAAGCAGATGAAATGCTCAATAAAGGTAAAACATTTGTCTCCCTTTTACTTGCTTTCTCCTTGCATCCTTGAGATTCTAGGGTGTCCCAGCTGGCAGGCCCACTTCTAAAACATTAAAAGTTAAGTTTAAAACATTAGACAATTATAGTTAGTTATAGGTTATAATGGGTTGAATTACACAACATGCCTTGTCTGATGTTACCGATTCACACATTTATGTTCATCCCATAGTACAGAGCCACTACTGAATTCCAGGTCAGATTGTGAAAGAGGAGCATATTTGGGAGCAGGATGTGCTAACTGTTCCGTGTGGCTTGGTTTGCACTGCAGGCTTCAAGGAGCAGATTTATGATGTGTACAGATACCTGCCCCCAGCCACACAGGTGGTTCTGATCAGCGCCACTTTGCCGCATGAAATCTTGGAAATGACCAACAAATTCATGACAGACCCCATCCGCATCCTGGTGAAACGGTGAGTGAGCTCCCTTGGAAAGAACAGGAATTCTGAGTTGGTCCAGCCCTGTGTAGGTCACAGTATTAACTGATTTAAATGTACAGAGAGTCTCTCATGTTCCTTCTCACCATTCCTGAGTGTTTGCAGATGTGCTCACATCCTGTTTTCCAGCAGGGGCTGACTTACCTCCCTGACTTTATCCTTGTCCAGTTCTGTGTGCTGCTGCTCAGCCTGGCTGCCCCCTCACCCTCCCCAGGGATAGCAGTCTCTCATTGTGGAAATCCATCTTTCACACTTACCCAATTCCTGGGCTCCCCCAGAGGATGTTTTTAGGCTTCCTATTACAATTTCCTATTACATAGCAGGCCAAAAAACCTTTTAGCTGACTGATCCTGGATGTTCTTGGAGGCATAGCTTACACCTCGTGGTGTCACAGGTCCTTGTGCACTGGAACTCAGGAGGAGTCTCCCTCTTGCCTGAGCTCTTACACTGCCCCATTTAGTACATTTGAGCTTCGTGAGACTCTCTTCAGTCTCTCTTGTCAAGAACCTGGAACATAAAAACAGAAATGTTCCCCTTTGGAGCTGGCTGGCTGGAGCAGAGCAGTTCCTGTCTCTGCTGAATGGGTCATGTTCAAGGCCCTTCTTAGATCTGAGTTTTCCCAGGACTTTCTAGGACAACTTGGACTCTGTCTGGACCCAGCAACCCACAGCACACAGGGCAGAGGGGTGGTCTCTGGTGAAGCACACCCAGCCCTTCTGACTGCCCTTCACCTGCCTGTGGTGTTCTTCCGTACAGTGACGAGTTGACCCTCGAAGGAATCAAGCAGTTTTTCGTGGCTGTGGAGAGGGAAGAGTGGAAGTTTGACACCTTGTGTGATCTCTACGACACGCTGACCATCACCCAGGCTGTCATCTTTTGTAACACCAAGAGAAAGGTACAGGGGCCATCAGAGGGGCATGGTACTTCATGAGGGTGGCTCAGACAATGCTGGGTTAGTTCAGAGGTCTGGTTGCTCCCCCATTTGGAAATAGTTCAATAGGGCCATAGGTTAAACCTTTGGGATGTGCCTAACTTAAAACAACAGGGGCAGACCTATACAGCTGACAGGAACTGCCTTTTTAGAGAAGTAGGTAAGAATGTGCTCAACCTAATTGCTTATAATTCCTGGAGCAGAACCACACTTTCTGAGTAAATGCTCTTAATTCCTTTCCTTTTAGGGCTTGTGGAGCCCTGAAAGCCCTGAAAGTATAATGTATCTGATGTTTGTAAGGATTATTTACTTCCCTTAGTCTCAGAATGCTTGTGGAAGTGTCTCTCAGTCCATACCGGCTCATCTCTGCAACCATCCTGGAGCTCAGCTGCTGTGTTTGGCTGTCTGAGCAGAGCTAACCCAGGCTGTGTTCACAGGTTGACTGGCTCACAGAGAAGATGAGGGAAGCCAACTTCACAGTTTCCTCCATGCATGGGGACATGCCCCAAAAGGAAAGAGAGTCCATCATGAAAGAGTTCAGATCTGGCGCAAGGTAAATGCCCCAAACAGCGTTGCTTATGTTGCCTATGTCATTGCTGCCTCAGGGCAGGGAAACCCATAATACCTCTCCTCTCAAAGCTTTGTTCAGCTCAGATGAGGGAGAACTCTGATTTCCATCTATCCCCTGTGGTGTTGAAGGTTTGGGAGATTGCCACTTTCCAAGGAGGGATGCTCATACTTCTGGGTGTAGAATTAGTCTGTTTTGTTTTGCTGAAGACATTGGGAGTTGCTGCATTTAAAATACATCAAGGAAAAAATACTTGTGCTCCATCCTCTGTATTTTAAACACTGGGAGCATTATTCCTTCTGAAAGCTCCAAGCTGTGTTTGTCCTGTCTTGACTGAAGTTTGGTGATAGTGCATGAGACAGCTTTCCATGCAGTTAAGTGTGGATGCTGCTGGTGTGCTGTGGGCAGGGGGGAGCATGGAATAGCAGGGGATGCTGTGTGCTGGAGATGGGGAGTTCCCAGAAAAGTCCTAACTGTGCCCTTCTCTTTGCAGTCGAGTTCTTATTTCCACAGACGTTTGGGCTCGAGGCCTGGATGTGCCTCAGGTGTCGCTGATCATCAACTACGACCTGCCCAACAACAGAGAACTCTACATACACAGGTAGGCTGGGCCTTCCCACAGGGAAGAGTGGGAGTCCCCCTGTGGCCGGGGGACTCTTCCCACAGTGGCTCCATTCCCTCCTTCCTCGTGCCTCCACAGAATCGGCCGCTCAGGCAGGTACGGCCGGAAAGGTGTCGCCATCAACTTTGTGAAGAACGACGACATCCGCATCCTGCGGGACATCGAGCAGTACTACTCCACCCAGATCGACGAGATGCCCATGAACGGTGAGTGCTCCTCCCTCCTCCCGTGGGGAGCTGCCATGCTGCCCCTGAGAGAGAAATGCCACACGCTTGGTTCCAGGAAGAACCCGGGAGCAGCAGTGTTGTGCTGTACTGCTGGGCTGTGGCTCTCAGCACACTCAGTTCACACTTCTAATTCTTCCATTTTCTCTCGTTTCAGTCGCTGATCTTATCTGAAGGTCCATGGTTAGCAGGAAATTGTACCAGTTGGTACCCTCCATAATTCTGTTTTGGACCCACATCCTTTTATCATCTTTTTGGTCGTATGTTCTTGAGTTGAGCTGCACTTGGGAACTTGTGTAAATATTGTCTGTACTCCCACCCATGTTTTTCAATAAAAAAGGAAGTTTTACCATAACCTGTGCTTAATTACTTTAACCCAGCATAGTAACAGGCACAGAGTTTTGAGATACTGCCATACTTGGCTAGCATAATTAAAAAAAACATTGGAGGCTCCCCATATCTGGGTCCATAAAATACATGGCTTCCTGTTCTCTACCCTTTCATTATTGTTGTGCCACACCACCTGATGTACTTTTAGTTTCCTTAACTTAACCTTTAAGGATCAGACATCTACAGGAAAAATCTGTGGCCTGGCCCTAGCCTGCTGTAGGAAAATTGAGTTGCAAGATAGCCAGAAATTTCCTGCTGGTTACGTCTTTCTGGAGCCAGAACTGACCACGCTTGTTGCTCCCGATGAGGATTTCCCCTCCCAAGGAACTTGGGCAGGCACTTCCTGAAGTAACAGAAGGAGCAAGTATCCTGTCTTGGCACCTCCACCTCTTTCTGCTGCTGTACCTCGTTACATCTTCCCGTGTCTCTCTCTGGCACGATGCTGTACTTTGCCAGCTGTAGGATCTTCCATGGAGCTTTCCTACCTCGCTCTGCTGTGTCCCGTTGTGAGGCAGGAGTTGGCCAGAGGTCACTTACCGTGTTCTGCTCTGTGCTTTTCCTGCTAAATTGGGCTTTTTGCATGCTCAGAGAGGACAGGGGAGGCAAGGCCTGAATACACCACAGTGTGCACAGAATTGGATCAACTCTCAGAACTCCTTTCCTGGGCAGTAGCAGAGTAGCCCAGGGTAGAGAAAGAGCTGTCACCTCCTTTATGCCCCCATGTATTGTGCTGGGGAAACTCCTCAGTTCCCTGTACCCACTCCATGCATGAACCTGATGTTCTTAACAGTACACAGACAAAAGCTGAGAAATACTAAGTATTCTAGTAGGAATCCTAATTGTAAGGGGTTACCGACAGAGGTGAGGCCACTACAGCTTTGTGCCACCAGCAGGAAGGCTGAGCCAGCATTCCCCCTAGGCACACACACGGAACGTGCTCACACCATCCATACGGGTTCAGCACTGGCACAACAGCACCAACGCACTCACCCTGCCCCTCCACCTGGTCACCGTGAGGGGCTGCTGGGGGAAATACACACACAGGCTCTGGATCCCTCCAGTAACTGGGCAAGGAGGCTCAGCTCATCCAGTATCCAGCCTCTGGATCACCAGTCTGCTCCAGTAACCGGCACCTGGATGTGGCCCACAGCTGCACTGCAGCTGCTGGTTCAGCCCACCCCTGCACATCCCCGCTGTGCCTGCCCTCAGTAGCTGGCCTTGAGACACAAGTCTGTCCTTACCTGGCCCTTGCAGAGCCTCTTTTGCATCCACAGAGGGAGTCACACATAAAAAAGGATCCCAGTTGAACCCCACACCCTCCAGATCAGCCCAGACCTTGTCCCTCCTGTTGCCTCATGCAAAAATAGATGTGTGTCCAGCCCAGACTTAGAACTGCTCCAACACCGGGCTCCCAAGCCCCTACCCTACTTGCTGGCTAAATCCAGCTCACTGTTCAAGTGACACAACCTCGCTCCAGGCTGCTGCCACTCCCAACATGCAGCCCCTGTGACCCCAGGTCCCATTCCAGTCCCTGGCACTTTGACCTCCGTGCACACGTGCACACAGAATGGAGTCCCCTCTTCCAGGAAAGGGTGAGATGGGGTTAACAGTCCTCACAGCCAGACAGGGACACGCACCAGCACCCTGCTGCCACATGACCAGCCCCTTTTATCCCCTAACACATCTATTTCCCACACTTGGATTTAGTCATCTGTACCCCTCCCTTTCCCTACCTTTGATCCATCCCACAAGCTCGAGGGGATGTTACATTCATTCTGCAACTTCGTGGCACAGCGTTCAGGAACTCTCCCCCCACAGACCCTGAGGAAGAGTCCAGATAAAGCCTTGCAACTCCTCGTCCACGTGCTGGGAAGAGTTCTGCTTCTGCACAGCCTCAAATCTGACTCGCACCCTCCTGGAGAACAGGAGCAGCAAGGGCAGGCATGGCCCTGCGAGCCCCCGTGTGACTCATTCGATTAGTAAGAGATTAATCACCAAAGCATTGGCTTGTTTGAATAACAGTATTTAATCTGTACAGGTTGAGATACCATAAAATGCGACATTCCTACCTCATCTTTAGCATCATTCCCCTGGAGCTGAGCCCTCACCTGCAGAGGGCAGGTAACCACCACTCCCCAGCAAGTTCTTCGCGGTGCAAAAGTCACAGTGCAATTGCTTTAGTCCTAGACAGATGATTTCCCTCACTTCGAGAGAGGGGAGATGTTAAAGCTCAAATGTTGATGAAAATTGTTACCATTTAGGAATGCAAAAAACCCAGCTATTGCACACAGCCAGTCCCAGCTGAAACTACAGCAGTTAATTATTTAGCTGCCTTTACACTCCACACAGTTGATACTGATTTAGCCAAGAATGAAAGTAAAGCCAGTAACAAGATTTCAGAGTGATACAATTGTTGGAGGGCAGAATCTGACAAGCAACTCCACAAGTCAAAAGCGTGCTTAAGAACAGCAGGAGGTTTTCCTATACAGGGAGGGGGTATGAGCTGGACAGAGGTCACCTTCCAGAGACAAGCATGAGAGGAACATCGGCTTCAATAGAAAGCTATGAAGTACAATAGAACAAATCTGTTCATATAATTGTCAGGATAAGTATTTGACATAGTTTATGTAGTAGAATACAATACTTGAACATCTTTTAAAAATAAGCACGGATTTCATTTCATATATACACAACTGATTTTAATCATGTACTGAAAATAAATTACAGGAAATAACTTTAAAATGCAACAGAAGACAAGAGTTTCACAACAAACATTCCCATTGATTTTCCCAAGGGGGTGAGAGATTGCAGTGCTCAAGGCAGGTAAATATCACAAATATATCAAAAAACTTCAAATTGTTGATGCATTCACACATTTACATGAGCCACAAACATTCCTTTACAGGAACTGCACTTAGCTACCACAGAACCAGGTTTTGCCATAAACTACAAAACTTTGATACAAAATCGTATTTATATATTTATATTTCATATACATGCCCTATCTGTGATTTCTTAAAAAATAAAAACTAAACACACTGTACAGACAATCCTAACTCATTGCTTGGTAGCTGTAGGCAACATTTTTGGATGGAATTTCTTCCCCAGTAGAATTAATGGCAATATTATATACATGAAGGCTAAACTGCAGAAAAAGACAGCTCAGTTCCGATATGCACCTCCCTCGGGACCAGGTCTGCGAGTTCAAGGCAAGACACCCTCTGTGCTGAGCCACTGCCTCCCTGACACCCCAGCTCTGCGTGAGGAACCAGCACATGCATCTGTGTAACACTGGTAAAAGGCAAGAAAGCAAGAGACGCGTTGTGATGGAGTGGCCGCTCCGATGGCTCCACCGGCTGCACACACAGCAACGCTCGCTGGAGCTGGCGAGGGGCGGTGCCGAGCTGGGGACATTTGGTGAGAGCACACCTGCTGTGGGTCTGATCATTACACTTCCCTGAAGTCAGCTCCTGCAGGGGACAGGTTCCCCCTGCAAGCCAGAGCCTGCACGGACTCACAACGCTGGGGAAGCTCCCCCTCCCTCCCCCAAACACGGGTCACCAGGACTACATCAAACTGAGCCCCTCCCTCCCACCCCAGCGGGCTCCATGGCACCAGTTTGTCTGAGAAGCTGAGCACTGACAAACTTAACTCTTCCCCAGTGATGGCAGCAATCTGTGAAGCCAATCACACTAAACTACTTCTACAGTTGATTGTAAACTTTGGTTTATTTTTATTTATTTTTTTTTTTTTATTATTATTGAGTTCTCATGGTACAGCAAGCATGTCTAGGATGAGAGGGCAGAGTTGAAGAGGAGACGAACTGTCAGTCTGTCTTTAGTCTGGCATGGTGAGACACCTGCTCGGTCAGGCCTGCTTTGATAGAGTTTTTTACAGACTGCCTCATATGATCCTCCATCAAATTATCACTCATGGGCTTCAACACCTGTGGAATGAGAAATGTGCAAAAGAAACAAGAAAATGAGGTAACCAAGGAAAATAAGATATAAAACCATATAAAGAGATGAGACTTGAAATCATGAAAAAACTTAGAATGATGAAGTCTGACACAAAGTGGCATGAACTGAAAGAGAAATGAATTTTTGCTGCTAGAGTAATGAGGTTAAAGCAGTCACATGCTATGGACACAAGTGATACCCCTCCTACACAGCAGTATTTCACTGAATTCAAACCACTTTACAGTTCCTAGAAGATGGATGTGCAATTCCATACCCCATATGCAGCATCAGTCTGGTATGGTTACAGCATTTATGCAGACCGGCCCAGACGGTCCAGCTTATTGTCCTATATGTGTAAGTGTGAACACTTCAGATACAGAAAGAAAGTTAAAAATACTGGCTAGTTTTTCTTCTTGTTATTGTTGGATGAGAGTCGCTGTCGCGGCACTGATGTAAGAGCACGACGAACCGTTCGGCGTCTAAGGACTTCAAAGAGTTTGGAAAACACCTAAAACACGAATTCAGCTGTTAGGAAAAACGGCTCTCACAACACAGCAGAAAGTCAATCAAGTTCAGAAAAAAAAAAAAACCTGATTGCCAGTAACTTCTCACCTTCCTGGGATTCCTCTGAAGCAAGAAGGGAAAAGAAAGGCAGAGATTCAGAAAAATCAACAGTAAGATTATGTATTCAGTCAGAGTGACTCAGACAGGACCTGCAGTGCTTTGCAGGTTACTGGTGATGTGCAGCTCTAAGGTTTTTTGGAGACCACCTTCCTCCAGCCCACAAATGGTAAGCTCCTGCCAGCATAAGCCAAGTTCTCCCCCTTCCAGGGAAGGTAGCAGCCAAACCTTATGTGCTTGGGGTATATCCTGCAGCAGCAGCTCCAGCAGAACTGGAGAGCCTCAATTTCAATCACTAGTTAGTGGTGCTAACTCAAGATTTAGTTACCAATTTATTTATTGATGCTCATTTCCCTATTTTTAAAAATCCACTTTTTCTGCTCCAGTGTAACTCAAAACCTGACTGGGACCCTCAGCAGGTTGCTCAGATAGGGCTAGTGTACCAGTGCCTAGGATGAGCCTTGAACACAGGAATTTTTCAGCTGTAGAAGGAAGCATCTGTGCAGAAGGCTCCAGTTATCTGCTCATGTCTCACAGGACACACTTTAATGTCACCCCAGATAAGCTCAGTGCGCCCTTTATTTCCAGTAAAAACAGCAGGAAAGCGTTTCCCTTCTGCTGCCACTGGACACAGCTAGTCAGAATGCTCCAAAACCTACTGGTCAGGAATTCTCTACATTGGCCTTTCTGGCACAGCTGTGTCAACTGAGTTCAGGCAGCAGAATCTCTATGCAGAAAGTTTTCTCCTCCAGCTCTGTTGTCCTTACACTCACATCTGTTCTTTCAGGAATTTGTCTGTTGAGCATTCCTTGCAAACAGCAGTTGCACTCACTGAAGCTGTCAGAGACAGCACAAGTCTCCCTGATGGAAGAAACCTGCTGTGCACCCTCTGGTAGCAGCTGCTGAAAGCCATCACCCACCCAGCTCTCTCCCAAGGACTCATCAGCCCTTCGGCATCACCAGGACAGGAGGGCAGTGTTTCGCCTTTCCCATTATAACACCCGGGATACTGTATCCACCACATCTACAGGACAAGTTTATAGATAAACATACCTTTAAAAACAGAATTCCTTGTTCTCAATAAGGAAAAAGAGTTCTGAAGAGTCCCTCCTCTCTTTACCATCAAGGCACCTACAAGGTAACCTTCTGCACCTTAAGTAACACTTCTCTGATAATATCCTATGCTTATTTAACATTCCTTGCGTGCAGCATCTGTTCCTGAAGACAGCAGTCACACTACTGAGCAGATTTTCCCTTTGGCAGCACTAGCATTCCCTATTAGGTCTAGACCAGCTTTTCCCTCTCAGCAGAACTGAACAGAGACTGTTTGATATGTCTGCTCAAGACAGCAAGGTTTTGCAATAAAAACAGATACCAACCTGTTCCCATATAGCTTCAGCGATCTGATCAATGGCTGTTCCAACTTCTCTGAATTCCCCAGAGTACTTAACGTATGCCCAAGTACAAAACGATATAAGAGCCATCCCCAGCACGAGATTACACAGGGCAGCTATGGAGTTCATGCCAAGGAACCCAGTCAGTCCTGAGATTATGTACATGGCAAACATGACTGCAAATAGAGTGGCAGGGGTACGAGCAGCATAAAAGATGTTTTTGCCATCGTTGTGCTTCACAAAGTTTGCATAGATCTCGTCGATTTCCACTTCGAGTTGCTCCTGGTAGCGCCGGCAGAACTCCTCCCCTCCCATCTTCTTCACGGAGCGGAACTGCCGGATGGCGCTCTCTCGGAAATCCTGGTGCTTCCGCTCGAGGTCCGATGGGGCAATGTAAGGCTTATCTCCCCCACACACCTGTGGGAGCAACAAGAGATCACAGAATCACACCACGAGCATCTGCTGCTGCACAGAAAGCACCTGCCCCTCGCTGCCCTCCTCCGCCTGCAGCTCCCTTGGCTCCGTGAGCTCCAGGCCCAGCCAGTGAAGCAGCTTTGGATCATGGCACGGCAGGAGCCTCACCTGTCCCACCACACGCAGACCCACAGCACAGAACTGAACTCGTACTTCCACTGTTCTCTTCAGGCAAGCCCAGAAGGACAGGACAACAGCCACATGCACATCCCTGCTTTTTCCCATAATGAAGTCCTCCACATCCACCAAAACTCCCTGGAAAATGGCTACTAGTCTTATCCTTCAAAACAGTTTTTTCACATCGCCCAGAGCATGTTAAACACTCGGAGCTACTGAGGGATCAAGAGGACACCACACAAATAACTGCCACTGTTTTCTTGTACTCTGTGACACTGCACCTGTTGTTCCTTACATTTCAGGTCATTAGGGGGACAGTATTTTGGTTATGCACACTCAGCAAAGGAGGGCTTTGGTTCACGAGGACAACTCAGAAGCTGCAGTAAGAACTACCTTTACATAATCGAGTTTTAAATCCAAAGAGTTCCCACTTCTGTTTTTAAAAATAGAAGTTTCAGAGCTGTGTCAGATCAGGAACATCATATGAGACATCTGGATAAAAAACTATTCCATAATTTGTGCATATCTCTACAGTGATATAAAAATATACAGCACTGGGGAACATTACTATGGAAACAAAGTCTGTTTAAAAGAACATCTGTTTCTGTTTATTCCCTGCTCCTAGTTAGAAACCTTACAACTACAGTATCTCAACAACCATTGAAGATTCAAGTTTGGAAGGCAGACTTGACACTTATTATAAACAACACATTTACTATTTCAAGACATTTTCCAAAATGGAAACAGAGGAGTTCCTTTAAACCAGCAGAATATTCTCCAAACAGCCTGCTAACAAATGGAACTGGCTTGTCTGCCACTAGCATTAGCTCTTACTCTAATTTCAAAACAGAAAGCTACTTCAGCAATTAAGACCACAATTAGCCTAATTAATGGGGAGCTATGTTTGCAGCATGTTCTCACACCTACTGGTCTTTCTGGTTGTACAGTTTCACAATAAGCACAGTCCTGTTAAGCTTTACGAGACAGGTAATGGTTTTCAGAATTTCCTATGATAAAACCTTGCATACCACTACAATGAAGTATGAAATCCATCCAGCATTCAGCTTATAATGATATAAAATCACTATCTTCAAGAGAAGAAGCAAGTGGGAAATTACACATACAGGTTTTTCAAAGTAATTCTTGTATTTCAAGGGGTTTCTTGAAATTTTAGAATCATTTTAATCCTTGCATTTTACAGCTAATGAATGGCCACAATTCAGAAGCATGAGACTACAAAACTAGAATTTCACCACTGTGCAACTCTGGCACAACAAATGTCTGCTCACCTGCTTGTGCATTTCATGTCACAGGATTTTGAGATGCCTGTCAAGAGCTATGGAGGGAACTAACAGGTGGTGTATCCTGCAAGCACACCCATCTTCATACCCCCCCAGCATCAGACACCTCAGCTCAGAGCAGAGTGCAGAAAACACCCGAGTCCTGGCCCTGAGCTACTTTCCCCACTGAAGTGCTCACACACAGAGTACAACATGGAAGGTGAAGGCCTGTATTTGCATGCAGGTGTTTAGGAAAGGTTGTGCCATCATACCTGCTCCATGCCTTTGCTGTACAAGTCCTTTGCTCCTGCCACAGCAGCAAGATTGTTCGCCTCAGCTGTTGCCTAGAAAACAGGGAGCATCCTCTGTCACCACAGCATTCCCAGGTTTTACACAGCATTACACTCCCAACATACCCCAAAACCTCCAGAGTTTCTGATGGCCAGGAGAAGGCCACACAAAAGTAAGTGAAGTTTAGCAATACACATTAAAACATATTGCTGCCTTTCTTCAGCTTTCTAGCACAGCTGCAAACAAACCTCAGCTTGCTTGTACAG